>JBBPBX010073414.1:0-17829 GCA_038048925.1 Garcialebias charrua | reverse complement strand
GCATCACTGTGTGGTTTGGTGCATGTACTGCATCCTGCCGCAAGAGCCTCCAGCGCATTGTGAGAGCAGCTGAGAAGATCGTGGGCACCTCCTTGCCCTCACTGCAGGACTTACACAGCAAACGCCTCACTCGGAAAGCCCACCGCATGGCAGGTGATCCCACACACCCACTACACAGCTGCTTCAGACTACTGCCATCAGGGAGGAGACTGAGGAGTCTCCAGGCTCGAACCAGCAGACTGAGAGACAGCTCTGTTCATCAGGCAGTCAGAATGCTAAACACTCTGCCTGCTCTGCCCCCCCTCCCATTTGAACTGCCTTAACACTAAAACTTTCTCACACATTATCACTCAACACAAAGTTTTTCACTAAACTCTCGGTCATGTGCTCATACAGTTTGCACTACTTCTCATACTTGCACTAATGTCTGTATTACATCACTGCCTATAATCATAATACTGTTTACATTCTCTGTTTACATTTATTAATACTGTTTACTTTTATTACTACTGCTTACATGTAATTACTACTGTTTACATTTATTTACACTACTCTAATATCTACACCACTGCTGGTACATATACAGTGTGCTCTGAACGGTCTTATTTAGGGATGCCCAATGTGCCTTACTGCATATGCCACTTTTTGCCTCTATAACAACATCAACTACTACCTCATACATATACTGTGTACATTGACTCATACGCTGCTTTGCCACTTTGCAAATGTCAATGCTAGAAACCTTTAGTTTATTTTAGTTATACTTTTTATACTCTTTTTTTGTGCTAGTATGCAAAAACTCAGGACAGTATTATGTTCATTAAATGTTTAATGTTTTAGTTTTAGAGTTGGTGTGGATTTTCATGCTCTTGCACCGCTATGCAAAAAAAAAAAAAAAAACTCAGGACAATGTTAGTTTTACTATTTTATGCTTATGTCTATTATTATATGTTTCAGTGTTTCAATGTTTAGATGTTTACTGTTGCACCGAGGGACTGAGAGAAACGCAATTTCGGTCCTGTGTATGTCCTGTACAGTACATATTGCAGATCTGACAATAAAGTTGACTTTGACTTTGACACTGCACTCAGCTGGGTTATATTTTACCTGTGAAGTTCAGACTATTAATGTTTTAGCCACTTCTCTATTAATAATGATTTATAATTAAATGCTTTAGTCGCTCAAACAATTTTTAATTAGGAGTAGAGGCCAATGTATGTTATGAATAAAAATGAAATGAGTGTGAACTCTGTTACTTGTATAAAGAAGTTAGTCTGGAGTCCCTGAAAATTTAATAATTATCAAAGTGGGCCTTATTTTGCCTCTGTCAACATTGACGTGCCTCTGGGCGTCTCACTGTTCTTGTGAGTAGGTTTTGATGCTGCTGGAAACTGCTTGTGTAGCCTCTTAGTTTTGGTGAACTTGATTTCACTCAGTGGAGCTGGCTTGACATCTCTTCGACTCTCTTTCTACATGCACACACCGGAGGTAACTGCTGCCTTCTCTGTCCTTCCCATCTAACTGCGAGCTCGACTTTGAACAGTCTGGCAGCTGCATGACTACAGCATGATCCTAGACTGAAATGTTGGAAATTACTAACATGTTATCAAAGTCAAAGTCAAAGTCAACTTTATTGTCAGATCTGCAATATGTACAGTGCAGGACATACACAGGACCGAAATTGCGTTTCTCTCAGTCCCTCGGTGCAACAGTAAACATCTAAACATTGAAACACTGAAACATATAATAATAGACATAAGCATAAAAATAGTAAAACTAACACTGTCCTGAGTTTTTTTTTTTTTTTTTTTGCATAGTGGTATAAAAAAAGAGTATAAAAAGTATAACTAAAATAAACTAAAGGTTTCTAGCATTGACATTTGCAAAGTGGCAAAGCAGCGTATGAGTCAATGTACACAGTATATGTATGAGGTAGTAGTTGATGTTGTTGTAGAGGCAAAAAGTGGCATATGCAGTAAGGCACATTGGGCATCCCTAAATAAGACCGTTCAGAGCACACTGTATATGTACCAGCAGTGGTGTAGATATTAGAGTAGTGTAAATAAATGTAAACAGTAGTAATTACATGTAAGCAGTAGTAATAAAAGTAAACAGTATTAATAAATGTAAACAGAGAATGTAAACAGTATTATGATTATAGGCAGTGATGTAATACAGACATTAGTGCAAGTATGAGAAGTAGTGCAAACTGTATGAGCACATGACCGAGAGTTTAGTGAAAACCCGTTTGGTGACACAGAGTCTAGTGTTAAAAACTTTGTGTTGAGTGATAGTATGTGAGAAAGTTTTAGTGTTAAGGCAGTTCAAATGGGAGGGGAGGCAGAGCAGGCAGAGTGTTTAGCATTCTGACTGCCTGATGAACAGAGCTGTCTCTCAGTCTGCTGGTTCGAGCCTGGAGACTCCTCAGTCTCCTTCCTGATGGCAGCAGTCTGAAGCAGCTGTGTAGTGGGTGTGTGGGATCACCTGCCATGCGGTGGGCTTTCCGAGTGAGGCGTTTGCTGTGTAAGTCCTGCAGTGAGGGCAAGGAGGTGCCCACGATCTTCTCAGCTGCTCTCACAATGCGCTGGAGGCTCTTGCGGCAGGATGCAGTACATGCACCAAACCACACAGTGATGCAGCTGGTCAGGACACTTTCTATGGCACCTCTGTAGAAGGTGCTCATGATGGGGGTTGAAGCTCCAGCCCTTTTCAGCTTGCGGAGAAAGTAGAGACGCTGGTGAGCCTTCTTTGCCAGTGCTGCAGTGTTCCTGCTCCAGGACAGGTCCTTTGAGACGTGCACTCCCAGGAACTTGGTGCTGTCTACTCTCTCCACTGCGGTGCTGTTGATGGTCAGAGGAGGATGTTGGGCATCCCTCTTCCTGAAGTGTAAATGTCACTTTTGAATGTTTCCTGACTAAGTTCTGACTTTGATTGTAAATAAATAAACATTTGTGATTTTCATTAGCTTCTGAAATTCAAGCCACTGTGACCTCTGGATGAATATTTTTGAATATGTAATGACTAAGTTATCTGAGCAATGCAAATAAAACATTTTACACTGAAAAGAATGTAAAATCTAAAATTTCAGTGGCCTAAAACAGAAGCAAATTATGCATATCAAGAACCAAAATTAACTTACCCTGCCATACAGGTGCAGTTTGCTGTGAGAATGTAGTTCTCCACTTTGTTGACGATTACCCAAGCCTCATACATTGTACTCTTTACGCTTTGTCTCTGACTGGGGAGGACTTTGGACTTTAAAACACAGAAATCTGCGTCCATATCATTATATAGCACTTCCTGTACATGTCCACAAACAACGTAGTCATACGCATCGAGTGATTTGTATGCTCGTAGTTTTTCTCTTGTGTACACGCTAGGTTTCTCCACCAAATACGTGTAAATATCAGGCCACTGAATGCTAGGCCACTTACTCACGTCATCCTCCCATTCAGTAACTGTACACGGATCAGGAAGCTGATGGCCATTGCTCAAAGTTAACTTATTAAAGTAAGCTTTGCGATCATTTACCGATAACCCGCTAGCGTAGCTTGATAATACACTACGAGCCGCCATACTGCTGTTGCCGCGGTGCGCGCGCAGCTACTTGATGACGTAGGCTGTAAATGGGTCTATTTAAATTGACAAAAAAACACATCATAGCTTAACAGTAGGGGTTTTGTTAAGGTCACTGAAACAAACTGTGAGAGTTTGAAGTTATAACAGAACCACGCACCATCATATGTAAATTGCACGCTGAGGTAACACATACATGTAAATTGACAGATCATACCTTAACAGTAGGGGGTTCCCTTGAAGTCTCTGACAGAAGACACAACACTGTATGTAAAATGACAAAAAACACATTCCAACCAACAAACAGAGGCTGCTCAAAGAGCTTTGTTAGTCTAATTTACAGACAAGGCACCTCTGCTCCCATCCGGTGTAGAGGTGAAGCAGAGCAGAGGTGAAGCAGAAGCAGAGGTGCCTTGACTTGTCAATTTACATATAGTAGGATGTGTAGTGGACCTACCCAGGGTCAAACTAAGGTTTTTGAACTGTCCAGTGATGACCTTTACTGACCTCTCAGTAAAGCAAGACATTTACCACAAAATCATTCCATTAGCTGTAATCTGAGAACATAGTCACCAAAAGAGACTATTTCTATCTTTGATTTTAGGCTGATGTGATCAAAAGAATAACTTTTGTCATTTTCATGATGCGTGCTTTTAAGCTGTGTTATTCTGTAAGAGTTAAACGGTGTTCACTGCTGTGTTAAAGTTGAAGTCTCGGGTCAGAGAGACCAGATGGTTTTGTTTAGAAAGTCAGAAGACAGTTAATCCGTTGTTTTTCATGAGCAGGGCTCCAGCTTTATCTGTCTTTTCCTAAACATTTCCCTCTGCTGCTGGCTGTAACCTTGGGTCGCGATAAAAAAGTGAACTGCTCGACTGGTCCACGGACCAATGAAAAAGAGACAAGCCTCACTCCTCTCTTTGATCCTTTTTTAAGTTCTAAGCTGTTGCTGGAACGTCAGAGTTTCTGGGAACTTCAAAGAGATGTGAACCTTTCCCAAAGAGCTGGGGTACGTTTGGTCAAGAGCTAACGACCTTCGTCTTCAGCTAAGGACTGATAACCTGCTGTTATGAGTCCACGTCGAATGAGCGTAAGCTCAAAACTTTGTTATTCCTTCCTGGAATAAGTTATCTTGAGCCAAAAAACCACGACTGCCACGGCTTCTGCCGACGAAAGCGAGTATCACCGACACCGACAAGGTAAACACGTGTGGAGTCCAGCTTGGACTTGCGGGACCGACGACTCGTCAGTCCAAGGCTGATCACAGCTCTTTACCAGAACCGAGGCGGACGTCTTAAGGTAAAGGAGCCGCTGTTTGCTTGCTGGAGGTGTGATGATATCTTAGCTGGACGCGTATGGAAGAGTGTCATCTGGTTTCATAAATGCAAGATAAACTTCCTCTCTTAACCTCCCAATTCTTCTTAAATCTTCCTCCTATCTTTTTCCCTCAATTCTAAGCTGGAAACTATTTTAAGCTAAAGAGCCCACAGACTAAATATGTTTAACATCCAGTATTGAAGTCTGTTGTGTTGAATTTAAGTGTGCTGACGTATTAAATTGAAAGAAAGTGAAATCATGTCAATCAAGTGTAATGGTGTTAATTTAGTGATTTATCTTAAATAAATGGTAGTGTCGCCTGGCATACCAACTAGGTTAACGTCTCTGTCACTTAATGGCTTTGTTTATTTATCCATCATAAAGATCACAGAAATATTGGGTAAACTGAAAAAGAAAAGAATCCGTGAAATTACTATTCAATCTGAATAAGTAAATTAATTAAGGATAAAGAGGTCAGCTTAATACTGACCCCTGTTAAAATCCTTTAGTTACATCTGGGTGGCACTATATGTGTTTAAAGACACAATATATGGTCTCCCTCATGTTTCCTTCATCTGGTGGCCAGTACGAGTTTTTCTGAAAGTTTATTGATAAATCTGTGATCTCTCATGAACTTGAAACGTTATGTTGGCATGATTGTTCCAATTTTTGGACTCTGAAGGTGATAATTTTTGGCTGGGGTGTTCAAGACAGGCAGATTCTGCATGTTTTTATCATTTGAAGCTGAGAGATTGTTATTGTTCAACTCCTTAACACGCTGTGGGAAGCTTTAGGTGAAGTTTTGTCAGCCCGTGGTCTGTGGGGGGGTTCTGGTTCCGTTCGGCCCAGTTCACGCACAGACTCCGGTACAAAGCTTTGTTGACCGCCGAGTCAAACTGCCTGAAAAGCTGTTAACATCTGCGAGATTGCTGTGTGTGGTATTTTTATATATTAGAGCAGGTCGAAAAAGCATATTACTGTTAGAACGTTGTCGGCTGGGTTCTGTCAGACCCGTTTCCTGCTCCATTAAAAAGTGGACCGGAACCGACCTTAAGTGGCTCCGAGCGAGTCCGTGTTTGTTCTGCAGCTGCAGTGCTGGGTTACTAAACGTAGCTAAGTCGTGCCTGTTTTAATTGTGATTGCCACGTTTCAGAATTTTGGGAAGTTAATTTGAAGCGTTTGAGTTGTTTTAAGGGTCTGTAAAGTTGCTTTCTGTTGTGCTAAGGTAAAGTTAAAGGCGACGTGTCCGACACGTCACGTTTGTTTATGAGCTGAGCTGTGATTGGATAAACGAGAGCTGTGAGCTGTCAATCACTCGTGGCGAGCGCTGATTCGCTGTAGTGGGAACGCACGCCGTTGCGACCAACCCACTTTGTCGTCATTTCCGGTACTGCATTGGGCGAAGGTAAGAAAACTTCATTCACCATGAACGCTTGGGAATGAACTACAAACGCTGTGATTGATTGGTTGACGTCACGTATCTGTTTAGCAAGCTCCGCCTCGCTCAACGGAAGCTGGTGACGCGCTACGTCGACCCGCCTACTTGTGTCGTCATTTCCAGGTGCACTTCGGGTGACAAGCAGTTCACACACTCATAGGAAAAACGGAGATTTCACTGAGAGTTTAACCCTCCTGTTATGTTTGTTTCTGAGGTACAGCAATAATGTTCGTGGGTCAATTTGACCCGGGGAGTGTTTAATCATGTAATAGTGTCAGAAACCCAAAAAATCCTCCAAAACCTTTTTGTATCTGATTATTAACTCCAATACTAACCATGTCAGTCAATATTTGTGCAATGATGTTTTTTTTATTTCTCATAAATAAAGGATAATGACGACTAACTCATTTGGACATAAACAATGTGATTTACATTTTTTATGTTTGCTGAAAAAACCTACACACAAAAAAACAATAATTATCCTTGAAATTGATTTTTGTAAAAAAAATTATGTTACATTTTATTTTATTTTTTTCAAAGGGTGATCTTTATAATTGAACTTGAGACACATTTACTGTTCTGGGTCAAATTGACCCGCTCATTAAAATCAAGACAAATGAGTCATGAAGATTTGTGTGGGTGGAGTTTTCCCACGGGAACAGAAAAGGTTCCCGTCAAAAGTTGTATAAACACCTGCTTTCTCACAGTTTCCTTGTGAAGTAAAGAGAATAGTGAGAAAGTGGGTTTATGTGCATGCATGTGTGCATGTGTGTGTGTATGTGTGTGTGTGTGTGTGTGTGTGTGTGTGCGTGCGTGTGTGTGTGTGTGTGTGTGTGTGTGTGTGTGTGTGTGTGTGTGTGCGTGTGTGCGTGCGTGCGTGTGCGTGCGTGTGTGTGCGCGTGTGTGTAGTGAAATATGTCTCATAGTTTCAAGGAAACAAATAGAATTGGAAATGTTTTTACCCTTTTTACCATTCATTTTGACTGCCGGGTCAAATTGACCCGAACAGTATCGATGTAACAAGTAGACGCAGAGAGTGGTACAAATGTGTAAAGTGAATCATTTTCAATTTATATGTTGATTGGAACTATTAAGACAAATAGAAAAAGTTTCATGCAGAAAAAATATTTTTAACTATTTTTAAAAAAAATGTAAACTTTAAAACGGGTCAATTTGACCCGTAACATAACAGGAGGGTTAAACACTCATTTAAAGCCATCTAAACTGTCTAACAACATAGATTTGTCTCTGACAAGAACGTGGTTCGAGTGTTTATCACTGACACACTAGAAACTAATTCTGAAAAGGTTGTTTTTAGTTTAAATACTGAATAAACAAAATCAGTCTCTTCGTGATAACATTAAGTCTCGAAGCTGCCCCCTGTTGGTTAAAAGACGTTGACAGATGAGTTTTCTCAAAAACATCATAAAAAAGTCAGCATTTTTATGGTGAATTACCAGCTTTAAATTTGTTCTGTACACAAACAATAACTCCTGTTTATTTTAAATAAATTATTTAGAATAACAGAGGTACAGACAAACATTTTTGCTTATTTTAAATACAAAAGAATTTAAAATAACAAACAAAAGTACAGTTTTCACTCCAGATAACTGAATTTTTTTTTCTCTTCCTTTTCTCTGACACATCTTCCACAGTTATCCTGTGTACATTTAAACTTTCCTGTTTATTTCAAATAGTGAAAAGTTTAGAGTAACGAATACAGAGCATCTTTTATTTTGATTTTCACTGAAATTCCAGATAAAAGATGGCAGGCACACAGGGTGAGACCCCTGACACCACGGATACGGGGCAGCCTGTGCCAACTGAAGGCCACGACCCGACCAAAGCAGATTGGATCGAACGTGCCTTATTTTCACTCACAGGGTCCATCACAAACTATCATGAAGAGACACAGTTGATGGAGGAAACAGATGTGGACAGAGCATTAAGAATTGTAACAGCTGGAACCACAACGGCTGAAAAGAAAGCAGACAGAGATAAACGTTTGGCTAAATTAAGCCTTCTGTTAAAGGCCAAGCTAGACTTTGAAACTGCTGCACGCCGGGCTGTCTCTACATCATGTTTAACAGCACAAATGGAGGTTGCCACTTTACAGCAGGAGGTAAAGAGTTTAACACAGTCGAGTATTGACAGCGCTGAACAAACGCGTAATCTTTGCACAATGTTAAAAAGGGATTTTGACCAATCACAAGGTGAGTTGGAAAAATGTGTGGTGGAGAGGGATAAGTATTACCATCAATACAAGTCGCTTCAGGCGGATTGTGAGGAGGCACGGGACGCGCTGGACAAATGCACAGACACCATAGAATCATTATCACTACGGTACACAAGGCTGCAAGATGATTATAGAAAATCACAAGAGCAGCACATGATGTTACAACGTGAAAATGATGGGTTAAGAGTCCAACTGAACAGTTGTAGAATAGAGCGTGCATCAGCAATGAACAAACTCTTTGACGAAGAGAGAAAATGTTTGGATCTCATGAGTAAACACCTTGAGAATCCACCGCCTCCGCCGCCCCCTCCCATACCTGATGACCCACTCCCTCCTCCACCGCCCCCGCCCATGCCCGATGCACTACTCCCTCCGCCACCACCCCCACCTCCACCTCAACAGACATTTGCTGGGACAACCCAATGGCAGGTACCTACGTACCCCATGTCTACAGGTGTACCTGGTGCGCAGACGGGTGGGTATATCACTATTAATGGCTCTCAATTCGCTGTCCCAATAGAACGACTCCATAAAATTTCCCAGTTCGTTCAACGTTTTGAGCCAGGGCAATATGGTTCGACTGAAACCGATACCTATCTGAAAGACATTGAGTTTAAACTGGCATGCTATCCGAACGCTACGGTTGACGATAAAATCAGTTTGATCAAACTCACCACAAACAGGAAAGTGCAGCACTTCATTGCGCGTCAACCAGTCGCAATTTTGAAGGATTACAAACTTTTCTGCGAAACTCTACTGCAAGAATATGCTCCTCGCATGGGAGACGTTGGCTACCAAGCCGCATTGAAAATCACTCAGGGGCAGAATGAACATCCAATCCCATATTATGACAGACTTTTCGAAGCCTTTTTTGGCGATCGGAATGAGCCAGGGATGGAGGATGAACGTGATTTTAAGTTTCTTTTTATGAACAATCTATATTCAGAGATTGGTTCAACGGCCAACCTCATGGCCGACTACAGAGAAAAAACCATGCGTGAATTAAAGGAGTGCGCTATACGTGTTTTTGAAACATACAAGCGACACAAGAAACCCGTTGAAGTGTATCCAGGTGAAAAGGTCAAATACCAAACGCTAGACCTTGAAGGAGCAAGAGCGCCAGCTCACTCTTTTAAGGAAGGCGAGATTAAACAAAATTTCCAACCTGACAGACCGCAAAATGAAGGTGTCCGCTGGAACAAAGACCAAAAGGGGTCCAGAGACCCTAAGTGGTACAGGCCGCATCAAGAGGAAGAACCCCATCATCAAAAAAGGGGGGCGTTCCAAAAGAAAAAGAAATATGGGTCCCAAGGAGACTCATATGAAAGAGGGTGGTCCCAGAGGGGACCCCCGAGCAATGCGCCAGCTCCTGCACCTCAAACTGAACAGTCTGGGGCGAGGAAAAACCCACAGAAGTTCCAGAAAAAAGGCCCTAAACCTCTGTCCTCAGAAGAGATGGAGAACATACGTCGGTTGTTAGAAAGTTTGAAAAAAACAAACAAGGAAAACAAACCTGGAGTAATGTGTAGCACTATCATTGATAGTGACTCAGAACACACAAATAACAGCAATGCCACAATTGCTGACAGTCACCAAGATACTGATGGTCAGGATGCTGACAATCAGGGTACAGACAGTCAACAAGACGTTGATTGTAACCATGACATCATTGTTACAGAGTCCGAGAGCCCCTCATCAGAAAAAGGGGGGGAAAGCTCACTCACCAAAGACAATGACTCGTCACAGACCGATCACTCAGACCCATGTGTGACTGCACTACCAGTACAGGTGAATGAAAATCACACAGACAATGGTAGACGTAACAAACGTCGGAAAAAACCTGATAGGTTCCTGTGTAACATTATCAGGAAGGGGCCCGCTAAGAAGGCTTACCTGTCAATCACTTTAGAAGGGGTCCTCACAGAAGAGGCCCTCCTGGATGGTGGGGCTGACATAACCATTATGTCTCCCACACTGTTGAAGGAGCTACGGATAGCCGCTAGCGGTGTTGACAGGGAAATACCCCTCAAAGAATGTGCTGTAGTATTGCAGGGACTCTCAGAAACGAGAACAACCCTAACAGCTATAGCTATGGTTCACATGCAGATTGGTGAAATGACGCTATACCACCCGGTACACGTGTCCGCCGTTGACTCATTCCCATTTTTGGTCGGCCAAGACTTTATAAACCGCTTCGACGCGATTATAGATTATGGCGATCAGACAATGTGGACCAGAGTGAGCCAACCACTGCCAATCGATATGCCTACACAAGGTGACACTGACTGTCTAACAGCAGGTACCGCGGAAGGCACGAAGGGACCCTCCAACGAGAGCACAATCCCGGTAAGTGAACCTTTAGCAACAGGTGAGGCAGAAAAGGCCCAACAAGAGAGCCTCCTCTGCGAGCTGAAACAGTCAGCACTCACTGAACACTACCTACCACAGGTAGTCAAAGGTGTTGAGATCCAAGGATCCCACACCGATGATGCTGTTCTGTCTCCTTGGACGGAGAAATCAGCGATCAGCCAAGCTTTCTATGGAACCTTGGTTAAAAAACAGCTGGGTCTAGAAATGAACAAAAAGGCTTTCCGCTTTTCGTTAGACCCCAACGATAAACAGGTAATGACCGCAAAAGGGATCATTGACCTGAAACTAATCTGGAACCAACGAGAACTGGATCACCCATTCCTCGTGGTCCCGAACTTACCACATGCAACCTACATAGGCTCCGACATTTTGGTAAGATTAGGTGTCCGAGTGGACATCAACAACAATGTACTGTGGTCACTAGACACAGCCACAAAGGAGTCTCCTGTGCTAACCACAGAGAACCTTAAGGCTGGACAGACCATACCAGAGGTCTGCCAGATTGCTAACAGCCATAACACTGCGGTACCACCTCAGGTTATGAACAAGCCGGTGATGTGTCACATCATGAAAGGACAAGCTATTAGCACAAAACAGGCATACTTTCAACCATCTCCTATGTTTTTCAACTTAGGACTGTCCATGGAGGCCACATGCCAAGTGACCCTCGACTGCAGAACCACGACTGTTGCTGTGTGCAACACAAGCACAGAAGAGGTACTGATCCCAAAAAACACACAGCTAGGATGGTTGATCTCTACTGATTTTCATGATTTTGAGCTAAGCATTCCATTTCTGGGAGGACTCCCAGAAAACTTGATCCCAAATCAACACACGGGGCAAGTCTTGTTCACGAAACCAACACAGGCCATAGCTCTTTTCTCCCCCACTGAGTCCGACCAGGACACTGTCCGCAGGTTCGGTTTCAACAAAGGAGACAGTCTATGCCCTCAAACTTACAGTGCACTACCTGTTGACAGGTTTTACGACACTGAAGGGGACTCACTGGAGCTCCCCAAAGAACAAGAACCCCTCTCAGTTGCTTCACAGATTGACCAGGTGGTCGCCCAAGCCGACGCCCTGAAAACTGATGAAGAAAGGGACAAACTTCGCAAAGTTCTTCTAAAATATGAGAAATCATTCTCAACTGACTCGATGGATTGTGGGTTGACCACGCTCCACACAGTGAGCATCCCAACCCCGCCTAATGCTCCCCCTGCATTTGTCAGACAGTACAAGATTCCTCTGGCAGCACATCAACCTATCAGAGAAATCATTAATGACCTGTTAGAAAAAGGTATCATCCGATACTGTAACAGCACTTACTCTGCGCCTTTATGGCCGGTGTTAAAACCAAATGGTAAGTGGAGACTCACTATAGACTACCGAAAGCTAAACAAACAAGTTCCCTTATCCAGATGGCCTATGACGCAACTCCAACAGGAACTGCCCAAGGTCACCAATGGTAAGTACTTCTCGACCCTCGACGTCGCCTCTGGTTTTTGGACCATCCCTGTGCGCGCCGAGGACCAGTACAAACTAGCTTTCACTTTTGGTGGCCGTCAATACACCTTTAACAGGTGTCCCTTTGGCTACGCTAACTCACCTGCAGAGTTCAACATCTTCTTGAACAAAGCATGTCCAGACGCCCACGAGCGTGGGACACTGATTTACGTGGACGATGTCCTTTTGAGGCAGCCAACACTGGACTCACATTTGGCTGAGATCGACCACGTTCTGAATCAACTAACAACTGCTGGTGCTAAGATATCACTGTCAAAATGCCAATGGTGCAGAACCAAAGTGGACTACGTTGGCCTACTTGTAGGTCCAGACGGAGTACAACCACAGCTGACTCGCACCCAAGGCCTCGACAATCTCAAAGTCCCCACCAATCTCAAAGAACTACAAAGTTTTCTGGGCGTGTGTAACTACTCGAACCAATTCATCGAAAACTATGCGGACCTTGCGAAACCACTGACTGAACTCCTTAAAAAAGACGTACCATTTGTTTGGACTGACAAACAGCAACAGGCAATGGACGCTCTTATAAACAGGATCAAGTCAGCCCCTTGTTTAGTCTACCCAGACTACAACAAAGAGTTTTACTTGGAAGTGGGCTTCTCAGCTCATTGCATAAGTGCAGGTCTGTACCAGATACACGACAGAGACAAACGTGTAGTAGCCTACGCCAGCAAAACGATGGCAGGCCCCGAGTTGAGATTCTCAGACTGTGAGAAAGCTTTACTGACCACAGTGTGGGCAGTTAAACATTTCTCCAGCTACATTGGTGGACAGAAAATCATTGTGGAAACACAACACCAGCCAGTGACTTTTCTTAACAGTGAACGCATCAGAGATGGTGTGGTGACAAACTCACGTGTTGCAACGTGGCTCATGGCGCTTCAAAGTTTTAACCTAGACATACGTTATGGTCAAAACAAGAAGTCTCATCTGGGGACGGACTTGGCAATCTGCCAGAAGTGTACACAAGATGTACCAGCCACCCAGCCGCCGGTTGAGGTAAAACCCCCAGTAACTGTAGACCCAAATCACCACTTCTTTGATGACAATACAGGTAGTCCCCGATTTACGAGCGAGATCCGTTACAACGAGGCGCTCGTAAACCGGAAATCTCGTAATTTGGAACGGTTGCCATGTCTCTCGTAAGTCCGGAATTTCGCTCGTAAATTGGAACGGTTTCGCTAGCGCGACTACAAACACTCGTTTTTCATCAAAAAACTGCTTATGAGTGCATAAAAATGATCGGAAACGTGTGTCCATATGTTTAGCTAACTAACTGTGGTGAAAAAACACATGAAAACTCAGTATTTTTTGCGTTTTTTCCAAAAATTCGCCAGCTCGTAAGTCTGGAACCTCGTAGATCAGAGCGCTCGTAATTCGGGGACTACCTGTATCTGCAAAGATATGACAACATTGTACGTGGATGGATCTTCATTCCTCCGCGACAAAATCTGCAGAGCAGGTGTTGGAGGAGTTCTCCTCCAAGACCAAGAGCAGATAACTTTCAGCTACAAATTAGGATCTCAGACTTCTCAGTACGCTGAGATTGCAGGAATCCTAATAGCTCTCCAGATGGTAGTAGAGCGTTCCATCAAGACGCTAGTCATCTGCACTGACTCTAACTATGCTCGTTTGAGTTTCGCTTGTCACCTCGCTGTGTGGAAACAGAACGGTTTCCTAACAAGCGACAGAAAAGTGGTCAAACACAAAGAGCTTTTCATAGCGTGTGATCACTTGGTGACATCTCACGACTTACAGATCTACTGGAAGAAAGTTCCAGGACATTCTAGAGTCCCAGGCGATGACAAGTACTACAATGACATTGCAGATTCCTTAGCCAAAGAAGGTGCCGACGAAGGTCCTCTATGGTCCTTCGACCCCTCCTGGTTAATCAAGACTCTGTCAATACAACCTACAGTCAGGGTAATGGCAGTCACACGTGCACAGGCCGCAGCCAGACCTGCTGACAACGCAGTCTCTGTACGACCCGCACTGACTGACCCAGACATCATCCAACTACAGAAGTCGGATCCTGCTATCAACTCCATGATACTGTACCTGACTGATCCGGAGAAAAACACTCCGTCTAAAGACGAACTGGATTCCGATCCAGACCTTAAAGTCCTTTATCAGCTGCGCAAACAGCTAAAACTAATCAAAGGCATCCTAACTTTCGCTCATGGACCAACGTCCTCACCTGTGTTCGTGGTTCCCCATGAACAAAGGGGGGTGATGTTAGTTCATGCCCATGATCTCCCGTCCGCAGGACACAAAGGAGATAAAGCCACGCTGACGGCATTAAAACAAATTGCCTATTGGCCTGGAATGAAAAAGGATGTCAAGGACTACATTGAAGGGTGCGTGGTCTGTGGCCAGTTTCAGCCAACCAGACCACTTCACAGAGCACCACTGCAAAGCAGAGGCATTGCATTCCCATGGTCTGACCTCCAGATCGACTGGGTTGGACCACTCACTAAGAGCTCTAGAGGAAATAAATATTTTCTCACGGTAACCTGTGCATTCACCAAATGGGTAGAATGCCTACCAGCTCCTAACGACACAGCACAAACCACTGCTATGTTGTTAATGAATCATATATTCTCAAGGTTTGGACTTCCCCTTCGGGTGAACTCAGACCAAGGTACACACTTCACAGGTGAAGTGATGAAAGAACTGTGGAAGACGCTAGGCGTCAAGGCCAACTTTCATGTCGGCTACCACCCACAGGCTTCAGGCCAAGTAGAGAGAGCAAACAGAACTGTGGTGAGTATTTTGAAGAAATACGTGGCTGCAAACCACAAGGACTGGGACGTGAAACTCCCTCTGGTCCTCATGGCCATAAGAGCCACTCCACACACATCAACTGGCATCTCTCCCTTCGAGATGATGACCGGTCGACAAATGACTCTCCCTCTACACCTGTTGTACCAACCAGGCGACGCCGCCATGGCGACAGCCTACACTACACAACAATACATGAAAGATTTGAATGTACACCTCAGAAACACTTTTGCTTTCGCCCAGAAAAACCTGGAAAAATCCGCTGAAGGACGCAAGGCGTACTACGACCAAAAGGCCTCTCACAATGAACTCCAAGTGGGAGACAGAGTCTGGTACTATACGTTCGCCCCAGCAACCGGGAAAGGAGGGTCCGAGACCGGAACTCTCGCCCGCAAACTAATGCCCAGGTGGACTGGACCTCATCTGATAACAGACAAAGTGTCCTCAGTCGTCTACGAAATCAAAATCAGCAAAGGCCGCAAAGAGCCAATTGCTAAATGGGTACATCGAAATCAGATCAAACCTTACAAGGCGTTCAATGAATCCACAAAAGACAAAGATCTCACAAACACACCGACTTCATGGGATAATAAGGTCGTACAAACACAAGTTAGTAAATAAACTAATCAGGTTTAAACTACCATATTTCCCACCCTATAAGTCGCATTGTCCAATTTGAACTTAGAAACGCTAAGCCTAAAACCCACAACAAAAAACTAACCTTAACAACCGTTTAAATCCACGAGATTTAATTTGACCTCGGTCATAAAGTTGAGACCCGTTTTTCTTGTGTGTTGCACTTTGGAATCTGACGACAAGAGTGTGTCGAAGCAGTGAAACGTTGTTTCCTTGTTGTTTAGTCATTACTGTTGTCATTAGTTGAGATATTGTTTTGGTTCTGAACACTCCCAGCCAAAAAGGTTTTGTATTAACATTGGTTAATGAATGATATGGATTTAACTATGCCAACATGCAGTTCGTTTTGTTAAATCTCAATCGTCGAAGAGTCAATGTAGTTTAAAGCTGCTCAAGGTACAATAAACTACACTGGTCTCATAATTTCTAAATTGAACCGATTCGATCGTTTCTATTCTAGATTATCTATTCATTTTGATGAGTCTCGCCATAGACTTCAAAATTTATTAGGAATACCAAATCCTACGTCGTTCGTCTAAAAGACAACAGACATTTAGATCAAACTATATTTCATTTTTCTATTTTAGTTTAACCTAAACTAAGTAATGAATGGAGGAATAGTTTGGAATTAGAGGCCTTCGTTACAGAAGCCCTCCAAAATTTTATAGGTACAAATCCCTATATCTAATTTTACAGAATTGATCCACCCCTTAATTGGTAATTGTAGCTGATCTAAACCATGATAGCTTACATACCAGGTGCATATAGGTAAGGCTTAATGTAAAATCCCAATCATAAGCCCACCTAAAAAACCACATAATTGCATGACACATAGAACCAGAGTGGCACTGACTGGAAACCAACCAGCCAACAACCTTCGATGTGGGGACCTGCAGCTCCAACGCTTGGTCTTCAACCTTCGTCCAAGGGTCGCCTCCTCTGCGTCAATCGAGGGATTCCCTCTACATGCTGATTATGAAAACAATTGTTGCTGATCAATCAACAAAACTAATCGTTGTGGAATTACTGCTGTGGAATTACCGCTGTGGATTATAAGACTTTGCTTTCCAAGGGATCACAGACTTTGTTTTCCAAGAGTTAACAGACTTTGTTTTCCAAAGGATTAAAAGCTTTTCGCAATGGGATTACCTCCGAACAGTATGGAATTTCCAAAAACTTTATGGGATTATAATTTTGATTTTTCTTTTCCACTTGCTGGATTACTTCAAGATCAAAGACAGTTCAAGGTTTCCTTTCGTGTTGGACCCCATCCCCAAGGACTGGCGATGGCTTCCAAAAGGGGGGAGATGTAGTGGACCTACCCAGGGTCAAACTAAGGTTTTTGAACTGTCCAGTGATGACCTTTACTGACCTCTCAGTAAAGCAAGACATTTACCACAAAATCATTCCATTAGCTGTAATCTGAGAACATAGTCACCAAAAGAGACTATTTCTATCTTTGATTTTAGGCTGATGTGATCAAAAGAATAACTTTTGTCATTTTCATGATGCGTGCTTTTAAGCTGTGTTATTCTGTAAGAGTTAAACGGTGTTCACTGCTGTGTTAAAGTTGAAGTCTCGGGTCAGAGAGACCAGATGGTTTTGTTTAGAAAGTCAGAAGACAGTTAATCCGTTGTTTTTCATGAGCAGGGCTCCAGCTTTATCTGTCTTTTCCTAAACATTTCCCTCTGCTGCTGGCTGTAACCTTGGGTCGCGATAAAAAAGTGAACTGCTCGACTGGTCCACGGACCAATGAAAAAGAGACAAGCCTCACTCCTCTCTTTGATCCTTTTTTAAGTTCTAAGCTGTTGCTGGAACGTCAGAGTTTCTGGGAACTTCAAAGAGATGTGAACCTTTCCCAAAGAGCTGGGGTACATTTGGTCAAGAGCTAACGACCTTCGTCTTCAGCTAAGGACTGATAACCTGCTGTTATGAGTCCACGTCGAATGAGCGT
>JBBPBX010073413.1:0-17830 GCA_038048925.1 Garcialebias charrua | reverse complement strand
ATACACATTGATAATGGTATGTAAATTTTTACTCCATAGCGCCCCCTATATTATTACTACAGTTATATCTCAGTGATACATTATCCGATCTGCACGAGATTTATTGTGCTTTATCAGTCAACACTTCGACACACATTGATAATGGTATGTAAATTTTTACTCCATAGCGCCCCTATATTATTACTACAGTTATATCTTAGTGATACATTATCCGATCTACACGAGATTTATTATGATTCATCAGTGAACACTTCTACACACATTGATTATGGTATGTAAATTTTTACTCCATAGCGCCCCCTATATTATTACTACAGTTATATCTTAGTGATACATTATCCGATCTGCACGAGATTTATTGTGATTCATCAGTGAACACTTCTATACACATTGATAATGGTATGTAAATTTTTACTCTATAGCACCCCCTATATTATTACTACAGTTATATCTTAGTGATACATTATCCGATCTGCACGAGATTTATTGTGATTCATCAGTGAACACTTCTATACACATTGATAATGGTATGTACATTTTTACTCCATAGCGCCCCCTATATTATTACTACAGTTATATCTCAGTAATACATTATCCGATCTGCACGAGATTTATTGTGCTTTATCAGTGAACACTTCGACACACATTGATAATGGTATGTAAATTTTTACTCTATAGCGCCCCCTATATTATTACTACAGTTATATCTTAGTGATACATTATCCGATCTGCATGAGATTTATTATGATTCATCAGTGAACACATCTACACACATTGATAATGTATGTAAATTTTTACTCCATAGCGCCCCCTATATTATTACTACAGTTATATCTTAGTGATACATTATCCGATCTGCACGAGATTTATTATGATTCATCAGTGAACACTTCTACACACATTGATAATGGTATGTAAATTTTTACTCCATAGCGCCCCCTGTATTATTACTACAGTTATATCTTAGTGATACATTATCTGATCTCCACGAGATTTATTGTGATTCATCAGTGAACACTTCTATATACATTGATAATGGTATGTACATTTTCACTCCATAGCGCCCCCTATATTATTACTACAGTTATATCTCAGTGATACATCATCCAATCTGCACAAGATTTATTATGCTTTATCAGTGAACACTTCGACACACATTGATAATGGTATGTAAATTTTAACTCCATAGCGCCCCCTATATTATTACTACAGTTATATCTCAGTGATACATTATCCAATCTGCACGAGATTTATTGTGCTTTATTAGTGAACACTTCGACACACATTGATAATGGTATGTAAATTTTTACTCCATAGCGCCCCCTATATTATTACTACAGTTATATCTTAGTGATACATTATCCGATCTGCACGAGATTTATTGTGTATCATCAGTGAGACATTGTGGACACATTGATATTGTGGTTTAACATATGACTCCAGAGCGCCCCCTAGATTATTCAAACTGTTATATCTCAGTGATACATTATCCGATCTGAACCAGATTTATTGTGCATCATCAGTGAGCCCTTGTGGACACATTGATATGGTGGGCTAACATTTAACTCAAGTGCGCCCCCTACATTATTTCTATAGTTATATCTCAGTGATACGTCATCCGATCTGAACCAGATTTATTGTGCATCATCAGTGAGCCCTTGTGGACACATTGATTTTGTGGTTTAACATATAACTCCAGAGCGCCCCCTACATTATTCAAACTGTTATATCTCAGTGATACATCATCCGATCTGAACCAGATTTATCGTGCATCATCTGTGAGCCCTTGTGGACACATTGATATGGTGCGCTAACATTTGACTCAAGTGCGTCCCCTACATTATTTCTATAGTTATATCTCAGTGATACATCATCCGATCTGAACCAGATTTATTGTGCATCATCAGTGAGCCCTTGTGGACACATTGATTTTGTGGTTTAACATGTAACTCCATAGCGCCCCCTAGATTATTCAAACTGTTATATCTCAGTGAGACATCATCCGATCTGAACCAGATTTATTGTGCGTGTGCACCCCTGGTGCGGAGTAGACACGAGAGACTTCGAAATGGCGACCGAGCGGACGAGCTGGAGCTCGCGCGGTCGCCTCAATAAGGTCGGAGCGGCGCTAAGCTGCGAGGGCCTCAATGCTGCTTGCAGCTTTAATTAGGCCCGAAGCAGCGAAGCGCTGCAAGGACCTATTGTAATTGTAGTGTTTATTATTTTTATTTTTTTTATTTTTCTTCCCCCCAAAGAAGTGGCCTTTTGGAGGCTTTATCATATACGAAAACTCACCAAATTTGGCGGACTTGTCAGGACTGGTGAAAAATTACGTATTTTGGGGGCGTGGCAAAAATCGTCACAGAAACGGCTCAAGAGCGCCCCCTAGAAATTTTCAAAATACCCTCCGCATTGACCTTAGTTTGACGTAGAATCATGAAATTTGGTACACTTGTCCAACTCACCAAGATGCACAGAAAACCCTCTGGCACCAATGTTGTACAATAAATGGGAAGGCGGCCATTTTGAAACGATGACCAAATTTTCACCCCTTTTTGGCCGTTTACAGCCTCTGCATTTGAACGAACTCCTCCTATGAATTTCGCTCGATTTGGTTCAAACTTGGCCAGTTTCTTCATAAGGCATGGGGGAACAAACGACATCAAAATTGTGCGTTTTCATGAATGCTGAAGGGGCGGGGCCAGACGTCAAAGTTGGACATCTCGCCATGAAAAACGAAACGCTTACAGCTCTTACATGAAAAGAGTCTAACGCCAAAAATACACTACACGCGGCTCCGCTCCGCCCCGCTCCGCAGGTCGCAGCTGAGCGAGTCCAATTTCCATTACCTGCGCTCAGCTCAGGTCCGAATAGATGCGCTGCTCCGAGACACGTGCGAGATCGCGCGATAAATCAAGTGAAGTCAGAACAAAACAATTCATTCGGTGGAAGAAGGAGAACAACTGTAGAGAGACTGCTGCCTTGATCTTCTCTCGTAAATAAGCTACATGGTTTGAGCAACAGGAAGTGATGTTTACATTTCAGAATAAAATACGTTTTTATTTATTTATTTCTTGTATTGCGTTTGTAGGCGTAGTCATAGTCATAAATATAATAGTTTAGTCATAGAATAGTCATAAATGATAGTTTGACAGCATTTTTGTACAAATAAATCCGTATAGAGCTAGGATTAGTCCGCCCGTGGTGATTTTATTTTGTAAATACGGAAGTTGTGCTCGTTCCTTTTCCTGTTGGTGCGACGTAATCTTCAAAAGTTGACTCCGGCACAGCTCCGTCATCCGGCAGAAATAGAAAAATTTCTAATTTTGACGGACTGCCGTCCGCTCTCCGCAGCTCGCCGCCGCCGTGCGGAGCCAGTGTACTTTATCTCATTGATTATAATGGGTGCGTATTTGCTGCGGAGGTCGGACCGGAGCGGGGCGGAGCTGCAACGCGTGTGGTGTATTTTTGGCGTAATACATCAAACCTTCAGTTATTGACCCACATCCGGTCCCCTGCAAAACTGTATGGTCAAATCATGACATCACTTAAGCCACGCCCCCTGACAACAGGAAGTGTAAAGTTTTACTTTGAAAGGTCCATATCGAACCCGTGTTACCTAATCAGCGTGACAATGTGTCAAGTGACTAAAGACATGTTGGTGTAACAAGCTTTCCAGCACTGTTCGTTTTGGGTGGAGCAAGTGGGCGTGGCGACATGGCGAAGTAAGACGTAACGCCATAACCATACGTTTGGATCTAAAATCCACAGATTTGATCCGAGAAGTACCAAAATCAGTATGATCGATCATTGCCCACCCCTTGAACAGGTGTTTATGCTAATTAGCAAATCGCTACAGAAACGGCTCAAGAGCGCCCCCTAGAAATATTCAAAATACCCTCTGCATTGACCTTAGTTTGACGTAGAATCATGAAATTTGGTACACTTGTCCAACTCACCAAGATGCACAGAAAACCCTCTGGCACCAATGTTGTACGATAAATGGTAAGGCGGCCATTTTGGAACGATGACCAAATTTTCACCCCTTTTTGGCCGTTTACAGCCTCTGCATTTCAACGAACTCCTCCTAGGGATTTCGCTCGATTTGATTCAAACTTGGCCAGTTTCTTTATAAGGCACGGGGGAACAAATGTTATCAAAACTGTGCGTTTTCATGCATGCTGAAGGGGCGGGGCCAGACCTCAAAGTTGGACATCTCGCCATGAAAAACGAAACGCTTACAGCTCTTACACGAAAACTGTCTAATACATCAAACCTTCAGTGATTGACCCACATCCGGTCCCCTGCAAAACTGTATGGTCAAATCATGACATCACTTAAGCCACGCCCCCTGACAACAGGAAGTGTAAAGTTTTACGTTGAACGGTCCATATCGGATCCCTGTTACCTAATCAGCGTGACATTGTATCCAGTCACCGAAGACATGTTGGTGTAACAAGCTTTCCAGCACTGTTCGTTTTGGGTGGAGCAAGTGGGCGTGGTGACGTGGCGAAGTAAGACGTAACGCCGTCACCATACGTTTGGTTCTAAACTCCACAGATTTGATCTGAGGAGTACCAAAATCATTATGATCGATCATTACCCACCCCTTGAACAGGTGTTTATGCTAATTAGCAAATAGCCTCCATAGCGCCCCCTAGATTATTCAAACTGTTGTATCTCAGTGATACATCATCCGATCTGAACCAGATTTATTGTGCATCATCAGTGAGCCCTTGTGGACACATTGATATGGTGGGCTAACATTTGACTCAAGTGCGCCCCCTACATTATTTCTATAGTTATATCTCAGTGATACATCATCCGATCTGCACGAGATTTATTATGCTTTATCAGTGAACACTTCGACACACATTGATAATGTTATGTAATTTTTTACTCCATAGCGCCCCCTATATTATTACTACAGTTATATCTTAGTGATACATTATCCGATCTGCACGAGATTTATTATGATTCATC
This sequence comes from Garcialebias charrua, assembly GCA_038048925.1. Taxonomy (NCBI): domain Eukaryota; kingdom Metazoa; phylum Chordata; class Actinopteri; order Cyprinodontiformes; family Rivulidae; genus Garcialebias; species Garcialebias charrua. The sequence goes on along the minus strand of JBBPBX010073413.1, from coordinate 12,847 downwards.
AGTGAACACTTCTACACACATTGATAATGGTATGTAAATTTTTACTCCATAGCGCCCCCTGTATTATTACTACAGTTATATCTTAGTGATACATTATCCGATCTGCACGAGATTTATTGTGCTTTATCAGTGAACACTTCGACACACATTGATAATGTATGTAAATTTTTACTCCATAGCGCCCCCTATATTATTACTACAGTTATATCTTAGTGATACATTATCCGATCTGCACGAGATTTAATGTGATTCATCAGTGAACACTTCTATACACATTGATAATGTATGTAAATTTTTACTCCATAGCGCCCCCTATATTATTACTACAGTTATATCTTAGTGATACATTATCCGATCTGCACGAGATTTATTATGATTCATCAGTGAACACTTCTACACACATTGATAATGGTATGTAAATTTTTACTCCATAGCGCCCCCTGTATTATTACTACAGTTATATCTTAGTGATACATTATCCGATCTGCACGAGATTTATTGTGCTTTATCAGTGAACACTTCGACACACATTGATAATGTATGTAAATTTTTACTCCATAGCGCCCCCTATATTATTATTACAGTTATATCTTAGTGATACATTATCCGATCTGCACGAGATTTAATGTGATTCATCAGTGAACACTTCTATACACATTGATAATGGTATGTAAATTTTTACTCCATAGCGCCCCCTATATTATTACTACAGTTATATCTCAGTGATACATTATCCAATCTGCACGAGATTTATTGTGCTTTATCAGTGAACACTTCGACACACATTGATAATGGTATGTAAATTTTTACTCCATAGCGCCCCCTATATTATTACTACAGTTATATCTTAGTGATACATTATCCGATCTGCACGAGATTTATTGTGATTCATCAGTGAACACTTCTACACACATTGATAATGGTATGTAAATTTTTACTCCATAGCGCCCCCTGTATTATTACTACAGTTATATCTTAGTGATACATTATCCGATCTGCACGAGATTTATTGTGCTTTATCAGTGAACACTTCGACACACATTGATAATGGTATGTAAATTTTTACTCCATAGCGCCCCCTATATTATTACTACAGTTATATCTTAGTGATACATTATCCGATCTGCACGAGATTTATTGTGATTCATCAGTGAACACTTCTATACACATTGATAATGGTATGTAAATTTTTACTCCATAGCGCCCCCTATATTATTACTACAGTTATATCTCAGTGATACATTATCCAATCTGCACGAGATTTATTGTGCTTTATCAGTGAACACTTCGACACACATTGATAATGGTATGTAAATTTTTACTCCATAGCGCCCCCTATATTATTACTACAGTTATATCTTAGTGATACATTATCCGATCTGCACGAGATTTATTATGATTCATCAGTGAACACTTCTACACACATTGATAATGGTATGTAAATTTTTACTCCATAGCGCCCCCTGTATTATTACTACAGTTATATCTTAGTGATACATTATCCGATCTGCACGAGATTTATTGTGATTCATCAGTGAACACTTCTACACACATTGATAATGGTATGTAAATTTTTACTCCACAGCGCCCCCTATATTATTTCTACAGTTATATCTCAGTGATACATTATCCGATCTGTACGAGATTTATTGTGCTTTATCAGTGAACACGTCGACACACATTGATAATGGTATGTAAATTTTTACTCCATAGCGCCCCCTATATTATTACTACAGTTATATCTCAGTGATACATCATCCGATCTGAACCAGATTTATTGTGTATCATCAGTGAGACATTGTGGACACATTGATATTGTGGTTTAACATATGACTCCAGAGCGCCCCCTAGATTACTCAAACTGTTATATCTCAGTGAGACATCATCTGATCTGAACCAGATTTATTGTGTATCATCAATGAGCCCTTGTGGACACATTGACAAGGTGGGCTAAATTTGACTCAAGTGCGCCCCCTACATTATTTCTATAGTTATATCTCAGTGATACATCATCCGATCTGAACCAAATTTATTGTGAATAATCAGTGAGCCCTTGTGGACACATTGATATTGTGGTTTAACATATAACTCCATAGCGCCCCCTAGATTATTCAAACTGTTATATCTCAGTGAGACATCATCCGATCTGAACCAGATTTATCGTGTATCATCAGTGAGACCTTGTGGACACATTGATATTGTGGTTTAACATGTGACTCCAGAGCGCCCCCTAGATTATTCAAACTGTTATATCTCAGTGAGACATCATCCGATCTGAACCAGATTTATTGTGCATCATCAGTGAGTCCTTGTGGACACATTGATAAGGTGGGCTAACATTTGACTCAAGTGCGCCCCCTACATTATTTCTATAGTTATATCTCAGTGATACATCATCCGATCTGAACCAGATTTACTGTGAATCATCATTGAGACATTGTGGACACATTGATATTGTGGTTTAACATATGACTCCAGAGCGCCCCCTAGATTATTCAAACTGTTATATCTCAGTGATACATCATCCGATCTGAACCAGATTTATTGTGCATCATCAGTGAGCCCTTGTGGACACATTGATATGGTGGGCTAACATTTAACTCAAGTGCGCCCCCTACATTATTTCTATAGTTATATCTCAGTGATACATCATCCGATCTGAACCAGATTTATTGTGCATCATCAGTGAGCCCTTGTGGACACATTGATTTTGTGATTTAACATATAACTCCATAGCGCCCCCTAGATTATTCAAACTGTTATATCTCAGTGAGACATCATCTGATCTGAACCAGATTTATTGTGCGTGTGCACCCCTGGTGCGGAGTAGACACGAGAGACTTCGAAATGGCGACCGAGCGGACGAGCTGGAGCTTGCGCGGTCGCCTCAATAAGGTCCGAGCGGCGCTAAGCTATGAAAACTCACCAAATTTGGCGGACTCGTCAGGACTGGTGAAAAATTACATATTTTGGGGGCGTGGCAAAAATCGCCACAGAAACGGCTCAAGAGCGCCCCCTAGAAAATTTCAAAATACCCTCCGCATTGACTTAGTTTGACGTAGAATCGTGAAATTTGGTACACTTGTCCAACTCACCAAGATGCACAGAAAACCCTCTGGCACCAACGTTGTACGATAAATGGTAAGGCGGCCATTTTGGAATGATGACCAAATTTTTACACCTTTTTGGCCGTTTACAGCCTCCGCAATTGAACGAACTCCTCCTAGGGATTTCGCTCGATTTGGTTCAAACTTGGCCAGTTTCTTCATAAGGCACGGGGGAACAAACAATATCAAAATTGTGCGTTTTCATGAATGCTGAAGGGGCGGGGCCAGACATCAAAGTTGGACATCTCGCCATGAAAAACGAAACGCTTACAGCTCTTACACGAAAAGAGTCTAATACATCAAACCTTCAGTGATTGACGCACATCCGGTCCCCTGCATTACTGAATGGTCAAATCATGACATCACTTAAGCCACGCCCCCTGACAACAGGAAGTGTAAAGTTTTACTTTGAAAGGTCCATATCGGACCCGTGTTACCTAATCAGCGTGACATTGTGTCCAGTGACTAAAGACATGTTGGTGTAACAAGCTTTCCAGCACTGTTCGTTTTGGGTGGAGCAAGTGGGCGTGGCGACATGGCGAAGTAAGACGTAACGCCATCACCATACGTTTGGATCTAAAATCCACAGATTTGATTTGAGGAGTACCAGTATCAGTATGATCGATCATTGCCCACCCCTTGAACAGGTGTTTATGCTAATTAGCAATTTGCTACAGAAACGGCTCAAGAGCGCCCCCTAGAAATATTCAAAATACCCTCCGCATTGACCTTAGTTTGACGTAGAATCATGAAATTTGGTACACTTGTCCAACTCACCAAGATGCACAGAAAACCCTCTGGCACCAATGTTGTACAATAAATGGTAAGGCGGCCATTTTGGAACGATGACCAAATTTTCACCCCTTTTTGGCCGTTTACAGCCTCCGCATTTGAACGAACTCCTCCTATGAATTTCGCTCGATTTGGTTCAAACTTGGTCAGTTTCTTCATAAGGCACGGGGGAACAAATGTTATCAAAACTGTGCGTTTTCATGCATGCTGAAGGGGCGGGGCCAGACCTCAAAGTTGGACATCTCGCCATGAAAAACGAAACGCTTACAGCTCTTACACGAAAACTGTCTAATACATCAAACCTTCAGTGATTGACCCACATCTGGTCCCCTGCAAAACTGTATGGTCAAATCATGACATCACTTAAGCCACGCCCCCTGACAACAGGAAGTGTAAAGTTTTACGTTGAACGGTCCATATCGGACCCCTGTTACCTAATCAGCGTGACATTGTATCCAGTCACCGAAGACATGTTGGTGTAACAAGCTTTCCAGCACTGTTCGTTTTGGGTGGAGCAAGTGGGCGTGGTGACGTGGCGAAGTAAGACGTAACGCCGTCACCATACGTTTGGTTCTAAACTCCACAGATTTGATCTGAGGAGTACCAAAATCATTATGATCGATCATTACCCACCCCTTGAACAGGTGTTTATGCTAATTAGCAAATAGCCTCCATAGCGCCCCCTAGATTATTCAAACTGTTGTATCTCAGTGATACATCATCCGATCTGAACCAGATTTATTGTGCATCATCAGTGAGCCCTTGTGGACACATTGATATGGTGGGCTAACATTTGACTCAAGTGCGCCCCCTACATTATTTCTATAGTTATATCTCAGTGATGCATCATCCGATCTGAACCAGATTTATTGTGCATCATCAGTGAGCCCTTGTGGACACATTGATATGGTGGGCTAACATTTGACTCAAGTGCGCCCCCTACATTACTTCTATAGTTATATCTCAGTGATGCATCATCCGATCTGAACCAGATTTATTGTGCATCATCAGTGAGTCCTTGTGGACACATTGATAAGGTGGGCTAACATTTGACTCAAGTGCGCCCCCTACATTATTTCTATAGTTATATCTCAGTGATACATCATCCGATCTGAACCAGATTTACTGTGAATCATCATTGAGACATTGTGGACACATTGATATTGTGGTTTAACATATGACTCCAGAGCGCCCCCTAGATTATTCAAACTGTTATATCTCAGTGATACATCATCCGATCTGAACCAGATTTATTGTGCATCATCAGTGAGCCCTTGTGGACACATTGATATGGTGGGCTAACATTTAACTCAAGTGCGCCCCCTACATTATTTCTATAGTTATATCTCAGTGATACATCATCCGATCTGAACCAGATTTATTGTGCATCATCAGTGAGCCCTTGTGGACACATTGATTTTGTGATTTAACATATAACTCCATAGCGCCCCCTAGATTATTCAAACTGTTATATCTCAGTGAGACATCATCTGATCTGAACCAGATTTATTGTGCGTGTGCACCCCTGGTGCGGAGTAGACACGAGAGACTTCGAAATGGCGACCGAGCGGACGAGCTGGAGCTCGCGCGGTCGCCTCAATAAGGTCCGAGCGGCGCTAAGCTGCGAGGGCCTCAATGCTGCTTGCAGCTTTAATTTTTTATTATTTTTATTCTAGTCCCTCTTTAAGTGGCCTTTTGGGGGCTTTATCATATATGAAAACTCACCAAATTTGGCGGACTCGTCAGGACTGGTGAAAAATTACATATTTTGGGGGCGTGGCAAAAATTGCCACAGAAACGGCTCAAGAGCGCCCCCTAGAAATTTTCAAAATACCCTCCGCATAACCTAAGTTTGACGTAGAATCATGAAATTTGGTACACTTGTCCAACTCACCAAGAAGCACAGAAAACCCTCTGGCACCAACGTTGTACGATAAATGGTAAGGCGGCCATTTTGGATCGATGACCAAATTTTTACACCTTTTTGGCCATTTACAGCCTCCGCATTTGAACGAACTCCTCCTAGGGATTTCGCTCGATTTGGTTCAAACTTGGCCAGTTTCTTCATAAGGCACGGGGGAACAAACAACATCAAAATTGTGCGTTTTCATGAATGCTGAAGGGGCGGGGCCAGACGTCAAAGTTGGACATCTCGCCATGAAAAACGAAACGCTTACAGCTCTTACACGAAAAGAGTCTAATACATCAAACCTTCAGTTATTGACCCACATCCGGTCCCCTGCAAAACTGTATGGTCAAATCATGACATCACTTAAGCCACGCCCCCTGACAACAGGAAGTGTAAAGTTTTACTTTGAAAGGTCCATATCGGACCCGTGTTACCTAATCAGCGTGACATTGTGTCCAGTGACTAAAGACATGTTGGTGTAACAAGCTTTCCAGCACTGTTCGTTTTGGGTGGAGCAAGTGGGCGTGGCGACATGGCGAAGTAAGACGTAACGCCATAACCATACGTTTGGATCTAAAATCCACAGATTTGATCCGAGAAGTACCAAAATCAGTATGATCGATCATTGCCCACCCCTTGAACAGGTGTTTATGCTAATTAGCAAATCGCTACAGAAACGGCTCAAGAGCGCCCCCTAGAAATATTCAAAATACCCTCTGCATTGACCTTAGTTTGACGTAGAATCATGAAATTTGGTACACTTGTCCAACTCACCAAGATGCACAGAAAACTCTCTGGCACCAATGTTGTACGATAAATGGTAAGGCGGCCATTTTGGAACGATGACCACATTTTCACCCCTTTTTGGCCGTTTACAGCCTCTGCATTTGAACGAACTCCTCCTATGGATTTCGCTCGATTTGGTTCAAACTTGGCCAGTTTCTTTATAAGGCATGGGGGAACAAATGTTATCAAAATTGTGCGTTTTCATGCATGCTGAAGGGGCGGGGCCAGACGTCAAAGTTGGACATCTCGCCATGAAAAACGAAACGCTTACAGCTCTTACACGAAAAGTGTCTAATACATCAAACCTTCAGTTATTGACCCACATCCGGTCCCCTGCAAAACTGTATGGTCAAATCATGACATCACTTAAGCCACGCCCCCTGACAACAGGAAGTGTAAAGTTTTACGTTGAACGGTCCATATCGGATCCCTGTTACCTAATCAGCGTGACATTGTATCCAGTCACCGAAGACATGGTGTTGTAACAAGCTTTCCAGCACTGTTCGTTTTGGGTGGAGCAAGTGGGCGTGGTGACGTGGCGAAGTAAGACGTAACGCCGTCACCATACGTTTGGTTCTAAACTCCACAGATTTGATCTGAGGAGTACCAAAATCATTATGATCGATCATTACCCACCCCTTGAACAGGTGTTTATGTTAATTAGCAAATAGCCTCCATAGCGCCCCCTAGATTATTCAAACTGTTGTATCTCAGTGATACATCATCCGATCTGAACCAGATTTATTGTGCATCATCAGTGAGCCCTTGTGGACACATTGATATGGTGGGCTAACATTTGACTCAAGTGCGCCCCCTACATTATTTCTATAGTTATATCTCAGTGATACATCATCCGATCTGCACGAGATTTATTATGCTTTATCAGTGAACACTTCGACACACATTGATAATGTTATGTAAATTTTTACTCCATAGCGCCCCCTATATTATTACTACAGTTATATCTTAGTGATACATTATCCGATCTGCACGAGATTTATTATGATTCATCAGTGAACACTTCTACACACATTGATAATGGTATGTAAATTTTTACTCCATAGCGCCCCCTGTATTATTACTACAGTTATATCTTAGTGATACATTATCCGATCTGCACGAGATTTATTGTGCTTTATCAGTGAACACTTCGACACACATTGATAATGGTATGTAAATTTTTACTCCATAGCGCCCCCTATATTATTACTACAGTTATATCTTAGTGATACATTATCCGATCTGCACGAGATTTATTGTGCTTTATCAGTGAACACTTCGACACACATTGATAATGGTATGTAAATTTTTACTCCATAGCGCCCCCTATATTATTACTACAGTTATATCTTAGTGATACATTATCCGATCTGCACGAGATTTATTGTGATTCATCAGTGAACACTTCTATACACATTGATAATGGTATGTAAATTTTTACTCCATAGCGCCCCCTATATTATTACTACAGTTATATCTCAGTGATACATTATCCAATCTGCACGAGATTTATTGTGCTTTATCAGTGAACACTTCGACACACATTGATAATGGTATGTAAATTTTTACTCCATAGCGCCCCCTATATTATTACTACAGTTATATCTTAGTGATACATTATCCGATCTGCACGAGATTTATTGTGATTCATCAGTGAACACTTCTACACACATTGATAATGGTATGTAAATTTTTACTCCATAGCGCCCCCTGTATTATTACTACAGTTATATCTTAGTGATACATTATCCGATCTGCACAAGATTTATTGTGCTTTATCAGTGAACACTTCGACACACATTGATAATGGTATGTAAATTTTTACTCCATAGCGCCCCCTATATTATTACTACAGTTATATCTCAGTGATACATAATCCGATCTGAACCAGATTTATTGTGCATCATCAGTGAGACCTTGTGGACACATTGATATTATGGTTTAACATATGACTCCAGAGCGCCCCCTAGATTATTCAAACTGTTATATGTCAGTGATACATCATCCGATCTGTACCAGATTTATTGTGCGTCATCAAGAAGCAGTTCTACACGCATTGATATTGTTGTGTAAATTTTGACTCAATTGCGCCCCCTACATTATTTCTATAGTTGTATCTCAAAGATAGATCATCGGATTTGAACCAGATTTATTGTGCATCATCAGTGAGTCCTTGTGGACACATTGATAAGGTGGGCTAACATTTGACTCAAGTGCGCCCCCTACATTATTTCTATAGTTATATCTCAGTGATACATCATCCGATCTGAACCAGATTTATTGTGCGTAATCAGTGAGACCTTGTGGACACATTGATATTGTTGTTTAACATATGACTCCAGAGCGCCCCCTAGATTATTCAAACTGTTATATCTCAGTGATACATCATCCGATCTGAACCAGATTTATTGTGCATCATCAGTGAGCCCTTGTGGACACATTGATATGGTGGGCTAACATTTGACTCAAGTGCGCCCCCTACATTATTTCTATAGTTATATCTCAGTGATACATCATCCGATCTGAACCAAATTTATTGTGAATAATCAGTGAGCCCTTGTGGACACATTGATAATGTGGTTTAACATATAACTCCATAGCGCCCCCTAGATTATTCAAACTGTTATATCTCAGTGAGACATCATCCGATCTGAACCAGATTTATTGTGTATCATCAGTGAGACCTTGTGGACACATTGATATTGTGGTTTAACATGTGACTCCAGAGCGCCCCCTAGATTATTCAAACTGTTATATCTCAGTGAGACATCATCCGATCTGAACCAGATTTATTGTGCGTGTGCACCCCTGGTGCGGAGTAGACACGAGAGACTTCGAAATGGCGACCGAGCGGACGAGCTGGAGCTCGCGCGGTCGCCTCAATAAGGTCCGAGCGGCGCTAAGCTGCGAGGGCCTCAATGCTGCTTGCAGCTTTAATTTTTTTTATTTTTATTCTAGTCCCTCTTTAAGTGGCCTTTTGGGGGCTTTATCATATACGAAAACTCACCAAATTTTGCGGACTCGTCAGGACTGGTGAAAAATTACGTATTTTGGGGGCGTGGCAAAAATCGCCACAGAAACGGCTCAAGAGCGCCCCCTAGAAATTTTCAAAATACCCTCCGCATTGACCTTAGTTTGACGTAGAATCATGAAATTTGGTACACTTGTCCAAATCACCAAGATGCACAGAAAACCCTCTGGCACCAATGTTGTACAATAAATGGTAAGGCGGCCATTTTGGAACGATGACCAAATTTTCACCCCTTTTTGGCCGTTTACAGCCTCCGCATTTGAACGAACTCCTCCTATGAATTTCGCTCGATTTGGTTCAAACTTGGCCAGTTTCTTCATAAGGCACGGGGGAACAAACGATATCAAAATTGTGCGTTTTCATGAATGCTGAAGGGGCGGGGCCAGACGTCAAAGTTGGACATCTCGCCATGAAAAACGAAACGCTTACAGCTCTTACACGAAAAAAGTCTAATACATCAAACCTTCAGTTATTGACCCACATCCGGTCCCCCGCAAAACTGTATGGTCAAATCATGACATCACTTAAGCCACGCCCCCTGACAACAGGAAGTGTAAAGTTTTACTTTGAAAGGTCCATATCGGACCCGTGTTACCTAATCAGCGTGACATTGTGTCCAGTGACTAAAGACATGTTGGTGTAACAAGCTTTCCAGCACTGTTCGTTTTGGGTGGAGCAAGTGGGCGTGGCGACATGGCGAAGTAAGACATAACGCCATCACCATACGTTTGGATCTAAAATCCACAGATTTGATCCGAGGAGTACCAAAATCAGTATGATCGATCATTGCCCACCCCTTGAACAGGTGTTTATGCTAATTAGCAAATCGCTACAGAAACGGCTCAAGAGCGCCCCCTAGAAATATTCAAAATACCCTCCGCATTGACCTTAGTTTGACGTAGAATCATGAAATTTGGTACACTTGTCCAACTCACCAAGATGCACAGAAAACCCTCTGGCACCAATGTTGTACGATAAATGGTAAGGCGGCCATTTTGGAACGATGACCAAATTTTCACCCCTTTTTGGCCGTTTACAGCCTCTGCATTTCAACGAACTCCTCCTAGGGATTTCGCTCGATTTGATTCAAACTTGGCCAGTTTCTTTATAAGGCACGGGGGAACAAATGTTATCAAAACTGTGCGTTTTCATGCATGCTGAAGGGGCGGGGCCAGACCTCAAAGTTGGACATCTCGCCATGAAAAACGAAACGCTTACAGCTCTTACACGAAAACTGTCTAATACATCAAACCTTCAGTGATTGACCCACATCCGGTCCCCTGCAAAACTGTATGGTCAAATCATGACATCACTTAAGCCACGCCCCCTGACAACAGGAAGTGTAAAGTTTTACGTTGAACGGTCCATATCGGATCCCTGTTACCTAATCAGCGTGACATTGTATCCAGTCACCGAAGACATGGTGGTGTAACAAGCTTTCCAGCACTGTTCGTTTTGGGTGGAGCAAGTGGGCGTGGTGACGTGGCGAAGTAAGACGTAACGCCGTCACCATACGTTTGGTTCTAAACTCCACAGATTTGATCTGAGGAGTACCAAAATCATTATGATCGATCATTACCCACCCCTTGAACAGGTGTTTATGCTAATTAGCAAATAGCCTCCATAGCGCCCCCTAGATTATTCAAACTGTTGTATCTCAGTGATACATCATCCGATCTGAACCAGATTTATTGTGCATCATCAGTGAGCCCTTGTGGACACATTGATATGGTGGGCTAACATTTGACTCAAGTGCGCCCCCTACATTATTTCTATAGTTATATCTCAGTGATACATCATCCGATCTGCACAAGATTTATTATGCTTTATCAGTGAACACTTCGACACACATTGATAATGTTATGTAAATTTTTACTCCATAGCGCCCCCTATATTATTACTACAGTTATATCTTAGTGATACATTATCCGATCTGCACGAGATTTATTATGATTCATCAGTGAACACTTCTACACACATTGATAATGGTATGTAAATTTTTACTCCATAGCGCCCCCTGTATTATTACTACAGTTATATCTTAGTGATACATTATCCGATCTGCACAAGATTTATTGTGCTTTATCAGTGAACACTTCGACACACATTGATAATGGTATGTAAATTTTTACTCCATAGCGCCCCCTATATTATTACTACAGTTATATCTTAGTGATACATTATCCGATCTGCACAAGATTTATTGTGCTTTATCAGTGAACACTTCGACACACATTGATAATGGTATGTAAATTTTTACTCCATAGCGCCCCCTATATTATTACTACAGTTATATCTTAGTGATACATTATCCGATCTGCACGAGATTTATTGTGATTCATCAGTGAACACTTCTACACACATTGATAATGGTATGTAAATTTTTACTCCATAGCGCCCCCTATATTATTACTACAGTTATATCTCAGTGATACATTATCCGATCTGCACGAGATTTATTGTGCTTTATCAGTGAACACTTCGACACACATTGATAATGGTATGTAAATTTTTACTCCATAGCGCCCCCTATATTATTACTACAGTTATATCTTAGTGATACATTATCCGATCTGCACGAGATTTATTGTGATTCATCACTGAACACTTCTACACACATTGATGATGGTATGTACATTTTTACTCCATAGCGCCCCCTGTATTATTACTACAGTTATATCTTAGTGATACATTATCCGATCTGCATGAGATTTATTGTGCTTTATCAGTGAACACTTCGACACACATTGATAATGGTATGTAAATTTTTACTCCATAGCGCCCCCTATATTATTACTACAGTTATATCTTAGTGATACATTATCCGATCTGCACGAGATTTATTGTGCTTTATCAGTGAACACTTCGACACACATTGATAATGGTATGTAAATTTTTACTCCATAGCGCCCCCTATATTATTACTACAGTTATATCTCAGTGATACATCATCCGATCTGACCAGATTTATTGTGCATCATCAGTGAGACCTTGTGGACACATTGATATTATGGTTTAACATATGACTCCAGAGCGCCCCCTAGATTATTCAAACTGTTATATCTCAGTGATACATCATCCGATCTGAACCAGATTTATTGTGCATCATCAGTGAGCCCTTGTGGACACATTGATATGGTGGGCTAACATTTAACTCAAGTGCGCCCCCTACATTATTTCTATAGTTATATCTCAGTGATATATCATCCGATCTGAACCAAA
>JBBPBX010073412.1:0-17830 GCA_038048925.1 Garcialebias charrua | reverse complement strand
CTGATCCAGGTGGGTGAGAGCAGTGTGGACCACGGAGGAGATGGCGTCCTCTGTTGATCGGTTCTCACGGTATGCATATTGATGAGGGTCCTCGTTGATGTTGACGGCTGTCTTGATGTGGGACATGACCAGTTTCTCAAAACATTTAGCGACTATCGGGGTGAGGGCCACCGGTCTATAGTCATTCAGACCAGTCACTGTGGAGCTTTTTGGGACTGGGATGATGGTGGCAGTCTTCAGGCAGGTGGGAACTGACTCCAGTGCAAGTGAGGTGGTGAAGATGTCAGCCAGCACCTCACAGAGCTGGTCCGCACATTCCTTCAGAACTTTCCCTGGGATGTTGTCTGGACCCGTAGCTTTATGAGGGTTGATCCTTCTGAGACTACCTCTCACTTCTGCTGCGGTCACTTTGAGGTGCTCCTCGTCTGGTGATGAGGTGAGTCTGGTGCTAGTTGGTCTGTTTGGATCATCAAAACGTGCATAAAACTTATTGAGGGCATCAGGCAGGGATGGGTCCCTGGGGCATTGTTTGCTTTTGCCCTTGTAGTCTGTTAAGCATTTGATGCCCTGCCACATGCTCCGTGGATCATGTGAGGTGAACTGTCCCTCGATCCTCTGTGCATACGCGGCTTTGGCCTTCTTTATGCCATCATCCAGTTCTCTCCTGCACTTTCTCAACTCCTCAGTGTCTTTAGACTTGAATGCAGTGTCCCTGGCTGCCAGCAGGGTGCGGACATCCTTATTTAGCCAGGGTTTTTGATTGGGGTAAAATTTAACACACTTTCTTATGGATACATTTTCAGCACATGTACTGATGTAACCCAGGACTGAGGAAGCATAAAGTTCCAGGTCAACTGAACTTCCATTCGTAGCTGCCTCTTTGAAGACAGACCAGTTTGTGTTTTCAAAGCAGTCTCTTAGCATGGGGGAACTATCTTGGCGCCACGATGTGATCACTCTTTGTTCCGGCTTCGAACGTCTGAGTGGTGGTAGCTGTCTAGGGACCAATAGCAGGGAGCGATGGTCGGAAGCCCCGAGCGGTGGGCGTGTCTTCGCCGTGTACGCCCCCTTCACATTCGTGTAGACCTGGTCTAGTGTCTTATTTCCTCGTGTTGCTGTGAAAACGTGCTGATTGAAGGTTGGAAGATGACACGTAAATCTACGTGATTGAAGTCCCCGGAAACAATGAAAAACCCCTCAGGATATTTACACTGCAGCGAGGTGAGTAAGTCATGAATTTCTCCCTGGGCGTCGTTGGCATTAGCATCGGGTGCTATGTAAACATTGCTTATTATTATCGCTGAATAGTCGCGGGGAAGATAATGTGGCCGACATCTTATTGTTAAAAGCTCCACAGCAGCTGAGCAGATCCTGCTGATAACGGCACAGTTCGTGCACCAGTCTTTGTTAACGTAAATGCAGACGCCTCCGCCTCGCGTTTTCCCCGTAGTCTCGATGCACCGGTCCGTTCTGAAAAATAGCTTATTATCCAACTCATAAACAGAGTCAGGAGTGTCTTCATTGATCCATGTTTCCGTGAGACAAAGCACCGAACATCTCCTCATCTCCTCCGACGTTGTTACTCTCAGACGAAGCAAATCCATCTTGTTGTCGAGCGAGCGCACGTTGGACAGGAAAAGAGCCGGCATCGGGGGTCTCCCGGTTTTAGCGTCTGCCCGCAGTCTCGTCATAATTCCTGCTCGACAGCCACGCTTTTTCCCTCGAGAGCACCGCTTTCTTTTCTTTCCTCCGCGCATCTGCTTCCAGAAAGATGATCTAAGCAGATCCAATCTTCCGAGCTCTGATTTGAGTTCGTTGCTGATTTCAGCTGTGCCTTGTGGTAAATCCGCTCCAATTCTCAACAGCTCAGTTCGGCTATAATTCACCCGCAAAAAACGCGCAGAGTCAGGTACAAAAACACTATTAAAACTACTAAAAACTGGGGATGTTCTGGGAGCCCATGAGCCCAACTTTATTGGATTTAAAAAAGGAGTTTGTGTTAAAGACAGACTAAACCCAGGTTGAGACGGTAACTCCTCCCCCAGGCCATTTTCAAAATTTCTCTCAAAATGGGCGTGTAGAGAGTCAAGCAGGGGAGGAGGTTGTGGGTTGTCCTGTGTTCACGCCCCCTCTAGTGGTGAACTCTCACCCCTCCCCAAGTTTAGATTTCAAAATGGCGGATAGTCGCGTCTTCAGTAAGTAACAGCCTAAACTTGTACTAAAATAACAGTTCTAAAATGTTGTTGCGTGTATTTAATCACACACAGCTTAAGCGTATGCTTCTGAACACTGAACACATGAAAAACCTGTGTTTAGCTGCATGGCATGAGGTGTACGGTTGTGTTTTTGTCTTTGTTTGGATCACAACGGAGTTGTAGTCCAGCTGCAGTGACTTTAATTCACCACATCTTATTACTTAGCACATTACAAAAGTAACGTTTCATAATATATTTTATTTTAAAATATTGATTTCATCTACCCTCGTTTTTTTGACGTTTTGGCTTAATTTTAATATGCAACCTAGAACTGAACACACGTTGTTTTTTGAATTGACTATAAATTAGCACTAAACAGTGGTAAAATATTTTATTTGTTTTCCAAAGATCCGTGTTTAGAAACATTCTATAAGCTTTTATGATATATTTGTTAGGACGTGCATACAGTATATGTTTAACAGCTGGTAAGATTTATGAGAAATTATATTTTTTCAATGCAAACCAAACAAATTGCAATGAATTTAACAATACTGTATCCTTTCAAATGTTTTTTTCAGAGAACTGTGATGACTCAAGCACCCATGCAGCAGCCACGCAGAGTAAGACGATCCCATGATGATGCAGAGTCTCGGCCAGAGACCCTGGTGTTTGTTTGTGGCTGGCAGGTGCAGCATCTTGAAGGTGGTTGGGACTGCTTTCTCTTCTGTCCACTGCATCCATACAGACGAGCTGGAGGTGGTGTCCCCCGTGTGACACGACACAGAAACTTTTGTTGTTTTGAATTAACTTACTGTTAATAAAATGAATCATAAACAACTAGTTTTTGTAATCAATTTCTTTCTTTACAGACCTCTGTATTGATAAATACATTTCCAAGTCATGCATCAAAGTCAAATTTAAAAGTCAACTTTATTGTCCAAACTGCAATATGTACAGAACATACACAGGATTGAAATTGCATTTCTCTCAGATGCATGCATAATTTAAACAAACATTTAATAAACATGTTTACATCATCAATTTTTACAAAGTAATGTTTAAATTTAATATAAATTATAATTGTTTCAGGTGTGCAAATATTAAATATTGTAAAACAAAAGAAACAAAGTGCAATAATCAATTAGAGTAATCCAAATTGGACATTATTAAAAAAGTTATAGGAAGCATAAATTTTTAAACGTTAAAATTTAAAAGTTTCCTGTACTTGAATTTATGACTTATAAAAAAATCCCTTTCTGACATAGGTTATGGCCAGATGTGAACAGGTGGGTGTGTACACCTGTGTTACAGACCACCCAGGTGCCCAGTCCACACAGGGTTAGAAGAAAACAAATAATAATTTAACACAAGCACATAGTTATTTACATAAAGGGTATCCTATTCTAAAAGAAGTTCACAGAACCAGATGCGAAGTGCCAAATGTGTGACATGTATTTCAAATTCAGCGGAAGATGATGCAGTCTCGGCCAGAGCTGCGTCATCTCTTGAGACCTCCATCCACGACAATGTTGGGTGCAGCTGAGACCTTGGTGTTTGTTTGTGGATGGCAGGTGGACCATCCTGCGGGTGGAGCATCCTGAAGGTGGTCTGGAGTGTTTGGGACTGCTGCACGGCTCATCCCTGGATGTGGAACGCCTCATGGAGCTGAAAGACAACAACACATTTTTAATCACCTTATAAAAACATTACTGTTCTATCACTTTGTTGACCTGTCAAACAGATGACCCAGTGCAAAATAAATACTGCTGCACAGATTATTATTATTATTTTACAAATACAGTACCTTGATCCACAACATTATTTGCAACAAAAGAACGCAGGTGCTGTGCGAATTTCTGTTCCCCCGTGAGAATCTGTTCCCCCTGTGTCGGGAGCGTGCACCCTTTCTCTCAAATAATGAAAAAACAACAACAAAAACCCAGACATTAACTATCAAAAAATAGCAGCTAGAAATAATTTTTCTCCAGTCATATTTTTAATTTGAATGAGATTTAGCCTACCACAAAGCCTACAGTTATCTTTGCAGGAAGTTTTCTTGTCCTCTATCAGCTGCTTCCAGCCTTCTATATTAGTAATAAAAATTATAAATAGGCTATATATGATGTGTTGGTGGCTGATACTTTGTATTTGTCAGACTAGATTCTGTCGGAGATAAATAAATAAAAAACCTGTACAGTAGTCTACACCCCACACTCTAGACCAGGTTTATTTATTTAGTGGAGGTTTTATATTTATTTATTTATCACCAGGAGCTGTCGATTAAAATGAGCTATAACTGTGACACGATAGTGTGGACTCGTTTCAGAACTCAGATGCGCCTCACGGTCGGATCCCGACACAGGGGGAACAGATTCTCAGGGGGGAACAGAGCATTTAAACACAACTACAACACAAACTAACGTTGATCAGCAACAGATGAAAACGCCACGACCTTGTGGGGCCACACCGAAGCAAAGCTGCAGGTCGCAAACACAGCACATGAAGAAACACGTCATATACTCAAAAGATAAATTATGGAATGAAAGGTGTAAAATGGTACTCACCTCCAAACGGATTGTACCCTGATGGTGTAAGGGTGGGTGAACATCAGTTTGAAGAGCTATTCTTGGAACAGCTTCACTCATCAATGCTAATGCTATGTTGCTAATCGCGACGCTAATCCAACCCCTGAACTCTGGAGGGGGAGTGACCTTCTCGGGGGAGTGGCTCCAGTTTTATATTAAGGCAGGAGACGATGTGACGTCACAACGTAGCAGACATGTCACAACAGAGAATTTGAGCTAATAGTAAAATTCACGTGCAATAACTTCTGTTCAACCCATAGGGCTACCGTGAACACGTTTTTAGACCAAATATTGCCGATTTTAACTAATACGCACAAATACATGAAAATTTACACAGAAATAGTGCTCTGAAACTTTTTATACACATTCTAGGGAGTTTATCAGCTAAAAAAACATAAATTTGGGTTTAGTCGCTCTTTAACCACAGGCATATTAAATCCTTTTTTTAAAAATCCAATAAAAGACAAACGTAAAATAAGTTCTACCAGGTGAGAATCGAACCAGAGTCGAGAAAAGCTTTGGAGCGGAAACCCTACGCGTTTCCAGTGAGCCACTGAGGTGTGTCGCTATTTCAAGGTCCATTTTTTCTTATGTCGGCTGTTGTAATGTTTGTAGTCATCCCCCGGTGTTTAATGTATGTGTCCAGCCATTGCAAAGACAGGTATAACGGAGGAACTGGATTGGTCCCACCAGGATCCCCGCTCCGGACCGCCTCGGCGAGTTCTCTTCAAAACTATCCATGTCTGTCAAAGCAAAAACAAAAACCGGCTTCTAAAAGAGTAGCGGGTAGCGTGTAGTGGTGTCATACACCATATATGGACATCCAAACAAAAAATACCCACAAACTTTGAACCAATCACACGCTGCGAGCCGCATCGTCCGCGTCTCGGAGTTCCGCTTGGGGGCCATGTACAAGACTGCTGTCACCAGGGGATCACAGCGGGAGTGCAGACGGAAGTTGCACAACTTTTTTTCACTCAACGGGGGGTAAAAGACATGCGACAAGAAGTATAAACCAGCCTTAAGGCCTCCTCCTCTGTAGTGGTAAAGATTGGCACATTGATTGGCATAATGTGAGCTGTGCAGCTCCAGTAAACTTAGTATTTAAACATAATAAATACTCTTTAATAGGGGTGCACCGATAAATCGGCCAGCCAATTTATCGGCCTCGATTTCCTTAATTTTGGGAAATCGGCCAATGCTTGCATGAGAAACCGATTTTACAGATTTCTTTAGTTTTAACAACAATTGTCTAAACTTCATTTATATTTCAGAGCACTACCTTGTGACCAGTTAAAACAAGTTTGTATTGTTTCTAGAATATTGTTCAAGGGTCTGTTTTTCAACAAAATATGATTGAAATTTGAAGGCGCTTTGTGACCTTACAACATCTAACAGTGTTGCTTATAAAACTAAATCGGTATCGGCCAAAATCGGAATCGGCAAGTCAGACTTTCTAGAAATCGGTGATCGGCCAAAAAACTGCAATCGGTGCAACCCTACTCTTTACCATGATCATATACTTATTTATTTACTTTTTAAGTCTATCTGAGCACACACAAAAGTTTTTAAAAGTTTACCTTCAATTACAAATTGACAACACGTGTGCATTTTCATTTTCCTCATCACGGCTAATAAAACAGTAGTTACGCACATGCCTACAGTATTTAAGTTTTGAAACAATGAAAATGAAGAAATGAGTTTCAGCACAATTGAATAACAACACCAATCAATAAATATGCTATTTGACTGTTAATTTTTTAGAAAGAGGCTTCAAAACGTTACAGCAGCGTTGAGTGAGCTGCACTTTCAAAACTTCAGCGTGGCTGCAGCAGTGGAAGGCAGTCCTTTTGTTGCCATGGAGACCAGGACAGCCGCCTTTACTTGACAGGCGCGTTGAACTCAGAAGGAGGCGGGATTAAAATCATACATGGAGCTCATTGGTCGCATTTCTATGACGTAGCCAGAATGGAATGCAAATGAAAAGAGTTGCTGTTCGCCTCGGCAACGTTTGCTCTGCTGCGGCTGATTTGGAGCCTGTTGGTCGCTACTGTCCCAAAAAAACTGCACAGCATATCAGGAGGAACACTATATTTACGGAACAACGAGACCGTAGGGTCTTCGAAAACGGTAAGGACAGTTTTGCTTTTATAGACCAAGATGTCATGGTTGGGTCGGTTAGTTGTGCGTGTTTGTGACGGAACGCGAGGTTGTTCAGCTGCACAAGCTAACGTCTGTCCGGGCCCCCCAAACCAAAACAAGCTGCACCAAGAAGGCATTTCTGTGTGTGATTTTTATTATTATTATTATTTTTTAGCTTGACGGCTAACATTGACATTAGTTTAACGTCTAAGTTCAACGCGGCGTCTCATAAACTCAAAATACGAGAGTTGTTGGGATAAAAAACAAATCGGTCAAGCTAATCATGTTAGCTAGTTTGGTAATGGATTTCGATGTCAGGCGGAATGGGGAAAATAGCTAGTATGAATGAAAATATAACGCATATGAATGAGCAGTAACGCTTCTCCTTGATTTGTTTTTAAGAAAAAGCAGTTTGATAACATAAAAATTGTTCAATCAGCGTCTCTCTAAACACGTGAATGTTGGAGGAACTTCGTCTGACTCACTGAAGTTGCCTAATTTGACAGATTATATACAATTACAGACAGATTTTGAAACTAATTGAAAAGTGACTTTAACCAACACAGTCTTAAATCCCCTGATGCATGCTCAATAATCCAGGTAGAAAAATCTAAAAAAGCTAAGTCTGGTCCTCTGGACATTCAAAAAACAAAACAAAACACAGCAAAAAAAATTGTAGAAATGTTTCGTCTTTCGTCCGAAAGACTTCCTCAGTCTGAGCTGCTGTATTCAGCTCAGTCTTATAAATAGCACCCTCTCACAGTGGATCGACCAGTTGGCTGATGACAGCCTGAAACCTGCAATGCCTGAAGCCTGAAATGACAGTCTTAAATCCTTTTAAATAGTAAAGCTCAGCACTCTAGTGCTGGAACAAATGTTGACGTTGTGACTACTTGTATTTTTTGATAATTTAACATTATTTGATTGCAGAGGATGTTTTCAGTAAGTGTATAGCTGATATTATGTTAGCCATTTTCAGTCTGTGTTTCTATACCAAAAGTATAATCACTTCTTTAGTCAAGTGGATCTCCAGTGATCTGTATGGGAAAAAAATCATTAAAATAGCAGAGATTGTCATTTAGATGCATTAGAAATAGTTAAAATGCACTGTAAAGGAAAATATTCAACAACATTACTCCTAGACTACCAGTACATAAGATTGTCATTACCATGTCGTCTCTGATGCCTCCAAAACATCTCTGCTTCTAACAGAACTCCATTTAAAAACTCTCAACTTCTCTCTTTAAAAAAAAAAAAAAAAAATTAATTATAAGTCAATAAGTTTCTCTATGGGTGTCAGTGAAGTGTTGGTCTTTCTAGTGTGTGTGTTGACTCTCATAAAAATAAATTCATAATGAAAAAGGGAATTATCGTAGCTAGGGGTAGGAGTCTTCAGTCCCTTGTAGAAGTCTGACCAAAACATCAGGAGTGAATACATGAGCTTCCAGCTGTTTTTCTTTGTAAAACGGACACAATTAGGCATTTTTAGAGTTGAGAACAGTGTGAGGTTGTTTGCTTCTTAAATATTTGGCAATAATGTACACTGTTTACATCAGTGCCAGTACATTTTTGTGGCAATTGTTATCTGATGGAGAAAATATGTGCTTTGTACTGTTTCCAGTTGTATATAAAAAACAGATGTTGGGGTGAGATGTTGTCCCCTTGTTTATTAAAAAGGGAATCTTTTAGTTATTGTTGGTAGATAATGTCTTATTTTAAAGTAAAGTTCAGAACTGGCTGTAGCTGCCATTATTTCAAAGCTTTCACTTTTTGTTAGCCATAACACCTTCCCCTCATTATAACACTCAATAGATCAACTCATGCCAAGTAATTTAGCTACTCTTAAGAATAAAAAAGCAGCAACCGGTTGGGCACAGGATCTCACAGTTTTTCCTTTAGGCTGTTGGAGTTAATTGCAGGGAGTGTGAGCCACTTAAAAGCATGGCTCGCTGTCTGAAACTCAAGATCATACAGTAATTACTTTCACCTTCATTTTAATTGTGGTGCCTGATATAATGTGGTGAGCTGCTGTTGTTCTGTGATATTTATTAGTGCTACAAAAATCATGTTTTGTTAATTTCACAAAAGTGGAGAGCTGCACATTTTCCCCTTTTTTGTTGAGATGCGAACATCTGCCTTTGAGAGGGTCCAGTTGATCCTTCATCTTTATCTCCTTATGTGCTACTATTCACTGAATAACTGATCAGTATAACTTTTTAGTTTGCAACTACAGTAAATATTTCAAAACACTTCTCTTTGGCAAAAGCAGCAGATCTTGGAATGCCTTGGCTGGCATAATTGTCACCAGATGTGTATAAAATTTCTTTTTTTTTTTCTTCCTGAAAATACGCAACACCTTTCAGTATTTTTTATTTTTTTAAACTCATTTTACAAACCGAAGTTGAAATTAAGGTATTTGCAATTCTGTAAGCAGTTAACTTTATTTTATTTAGACATTAAAGAAAAACGTAAAGTGTGGCTTATATGTAGAATGTTTTGATTGCTTTGAAGCCCTAAACAAGAATGGTTCCATCCTGACAATGACCTTCACAGTTGTAATTAATTGGGTTAACTCAACTTGTATGTTTATAAAAATCATTTGCACCTGGATAAATACATTATTTATTTTTCTTTATTAAATCTTATAAAACAATGTCTCTTATTTTGGACCAAATTATTTAGTCCAAATCTGTAATAATGTTTATGGATACCCCAAGCTTGTCAAAGATTAATCATCTAGTGACCAAGAGGCTTATATATTAATTTATTTATGGTAATTGAGTCAGGGGGATGTTGGGGGTCAAAATTGTCCTTTCAGAAGCCTGGCTAAATCCACTGTTTTATATTTTTCCTTGTCCTGTTCAGGATTGTGGCACTCAGAATTATTGTCTGAGTGTCTAGGTGATACCCAACAGATTGACTTTCATAGTGCAGGGCAGCGCTAATCCAAAAATTAGTTCAGCTATTTCTAAAGCACTTATTAATTTATTTAGGTCCGCAATTTCAAAAGCGCTTATGTATTAGCAATGCTAGCAGACGCTAATGCTAACACGCTAACCGCCATGATGAACAGGGTAAATGGCGAACTACTTTTTTAAATCCAGCAGATTTGACCATTTCGTGAACCGGTTAAGCTCAGAAAAACCTTGTGCTATAAAGTCAGCTAAGAAATATATTTTTTCTCTGCAAAGAAATAATTGTTTTTACCGTGTTTTCTTGGAAAGTCCTTAGCTTCTGTGGCCGCCGCCATTTTGAAGAGGGCAAATGGCGAACTACTTTTTTAAATCCAGACGCGTCGCGTAGGCCGCTGAGAAACATCCATAAGTTCACCCTCCATTAGGGCTGGGCGATATGGAAAAAATCATATATCACGATATGGACTTTTTTATATCACGATAACGATATATATCACGATATATACAACACGATGTGTGTGTGTGTGTGTGTACAGGAAAAATTTGGACCAAAGTTTTTTTATTTTATTATTTTACTACAGATAGTTACAATTATAAGAATGTGAACAAAAAGAACAAGGAAATTTGGACCAAAGTAGAAACTAGATCTACCTAAGATCTACCTTAATTCAAGGAGTACGATTATGGAATGACTTAATGACAAATGTTAAGGAAGCCAAATCATTCCTTGTATTTAAGAAACTGGTAAAAAATGAATTGCTAAAAAAATATAAATGAATCTAATTTAATGTGTGATATATGTGAATTGAAAATTGACTGAGTTATTTACTTATTTTGTTATTATAGAAAATATTGTTTGAACTGTTATTAGATGAATAAGGAGCAGATTTAATAAGATTTATTCTTCATCTGCTACCTTTCATTTTATTTTTTTTCTATTATGAATACGTTAATTGTTGTATTTCATTTTATAAAATGAATAAACTAACAAACAAACAAACAAACAAACAAACAAACAAACAAACAAACAACTCCTTTTCTACTTTGGTCCAAATTTTTCCTGCAGGTGGCGGTAAAACAACAGCTGCTAATGAAACTCACGAAGAAGAAATCCGCTCTGAAGTTTGAGTAAACAAAGCAAGAAACAGAAAAGAGAAAACGTTGCGTTTGATTGCGGTTCTGTTGTGTCTCTGGTCTGTTTTGTATTGGTTAACTGGACCCGAGTTCGGACTCGGTTGGACTCTGGGTTCGTGTCCTCTGGACCCATTTTGTCTCCGAGTTTCAGCGGAGCGAAATAATGGAAGCTAACAAGGTGAGCTTCCCCCTCTTTTTGGTAAAAGTTATTCTTCTTGGGCTGCCTGTGCAGCTGTTTTCTCCTTGTTGAGATCTATGGTTGAGACACCGGCTTCATGCGCCTGCGTCTCTGTTGCTCTCGAGTTTAACCACGTAAAGCATGTGTCGCAAACCCGCGCGTGCGTCAAACATAAAGCCGCGCCGTCATCTCGCAAAACCACAATATGAAGCTTATTTGCGACAGTTATTTTTTTATTCTTATTTATCACGATAGAGACGATAGAAGGAAAGTAGCACGATAGACACGTTTCTATCGTCCCCACGATATATATCGTCATATCGCACAGCCCTACCCTCCATGTTAAAAACTCTTCGTCTGACTCTTCGAAAACAAGCAATAAGGCTGCAGAGTAACACACTGGCTGCTAACTGCGCTCTCTCTAGCCAAGAGACTGAGGGGGACGCTTTTTTGTCACGGACCACATCCGGCGCTGACAGGATATGGTCTGTTAGCAGTCGTCCGGTTGATTTAAGAGCCCGTAAATAAGTTTTTTCGTTTTTACTGATAGATAATTAGTTATTAGCGGTACTGCATTTTAAATAAAAATAGCGCAAATCCGCTTATGAATTATAAAAGTTAGTCAATCCGCTGTAAAGCTAACAAATTGTTTAGGTCTGCTATAAGCGGATTAGCGCTTTAGCGCTCCCTGGCGGTCTGGCGCCCACCTTTGGACTTTCACAAGCAGAGCATTATGGCTGGCCTTATTGCTCCACTTGATATACAGATAAAACTTTATTAGAATTTGCTTTGGGTTTGTTTAAAATGTAATGGACACTGGGATGAAAAGACAAAGAAGAAAACAAAGCTAGAAAAGTGAGAGAAGGGGTAAAAGAGCAAGAAGGTGATAGGAGTAGAGGAGAGAGAGAGAGGTATAAAGAGAACACAAATCAACATCATTGAAGTCAGCCTCTAGACCTGTGGAAAGAAAAAAAGACAAAACCGAGAAACCACAACAACAAAACGACATGTAGTATACTGTATAATGATACTTATAACATCATTAGAAAGTATTTCATATGGTACATGGTAATATAAGATGTATTTAGTGGCCACCACAACCCGAGTGTGTATCTGATAAACACCTGTATCTAAACACCTGTGTGAGCATGCTTGTCACTATAAGATTTCTCCATTAGATTGTTCAATAGTGGATGTGGGGACCCACAGTCCCGCCCCCACAGGACATGATGGTAACATAGAGAGGACCGGAGCCACAGACACACATCAGCCCCTAATGGCCGGAGCCCTGGGAGTCCCCCGACACGGACAACTGCACACCCCCAGAGAGAAGCAGAGGGAAGCCCCGGGCGATCCCCAGCAACAACAATGCAGAAATCCCAGGAGACTGCAGCGACGAGCCCACAGGCCCTGCTGGCAACCTGCCCCCCCCCCCACACACACACCTAGTAGATCCGGCCATGGACACTGAGGTCCGACAGAGCTTGGGCACCCAGGACCTGGCAGGTAGCCACCAGGGCGTACTGGTACACACCCAATCACCCAGCCCAGATGCCAAGAGCCACCAATGCACCGCCGGCAGGGGTGGCTGCCACCAGAGAGGGGCCGCCACTGGAGTGGGGCATGACAGGGGGAAGTAGACACCACATTAGCAACTGGACCGGACAACATACCCGGGAAAGTGCTGACCGGACAACATACCCGGGAAAGTGCTGAAAGAATGTGCCAATCAGCTCTGCGATGTGCTGACCGACATCTTTAACACCTCACTTGCCCCGGAAACAGTTCCCACCTGCCTGAAGACCGCCACCATCATCCCAGTCCCAAAAAAGCTCCACAGTGACTAGTCTGAATGACTATCGGCCGGTGGCCCTCACCCCGATAGTTGCAAAATGCTTTGAAAAACTGGTCATGACCCACATCAAAACATCCATCAACATCAACGAGGACCCTCATCAGTATGCATACCGCGAGAACCGATCAACAGAGGACGCCATCTCCTCTGTGGTCCACACTGCTCTCACCCACCTGGATCAGAAGGACTCATACGTCCGTATGCTCTTTGGGGACTTCACATCTGCCTTCAACACCATGATCCCCCAAATTCTGATGGACAAACTATCCACATTGGGACTAAGCCCCTCCATTTGTAACTGGGTACTAGACTTTTTAACAAACAGAACACAGTCAGTGAGGATTCACAACCTCTCCTCCTTCACCATAACCCTCAGCACTGGCTCTTCGCAAGGATGTGTGTTGAGCCCTCTTCTGTTCACTCTCCTCACATATGATTGTGCAGCCACCCATCCAGGTTGTCATATTGTAAATTTTGCAGATGATACAATTGTGGTGGGATGCATCACAAACAATGATGAGTCCAGCTACAAGCAGGAGGTGGAACACCTGGAGAGCTGGTGCAAGGACAATAACCTTCACATGAATGTGAAGAAGACAAAGGAGATGATTGTGGACTTCAGAAGGAACAAACACACCCACACCCCACTGAACATAAGTGGATCTGCGGTGGAAGTGGTCTCCAGCTACAAGTACTTGGGTGTACACATGAACGATAACCTCAGCTGGAGCAAGAAGGAACAAACACACCCACACCCCACTGAACATAAGTGGATCTGCGGTGGAAGTGGTCTCCAGCTACAAGTACTTGGGTGTACACATGAACGATAACCTCAGCTGGAGCAACAACAACACCACCAGCCTTATCAAGAAAGGTCATCAGAGACTCTACTTCCTCAGGCGACTGAGACGAGCTGGTCTGAGTAGCCCAGTCCTCACCTCCTTCTACAGGTGTGTAGTGGAGAGCATCTTGTGCTCAAGCATCAACGTGTGGCATGGAGGCTGCACAGCTGCAGAAAGAAAAGCTTTGCAGAGAGTGGTGAAGGTTGCACAGAAGTCTGTTGGAGTCAGTCTCCCCACCATCACAGACATCTACACCTCCAGATGTAGGAAGAGAGCCACCTGCATCATGAAGGACCCCACTCACCCAGCACACACACTCTTTGCCCCACTCCCCTCAGGACGGAGGTTGAGGAGCATCAAATGTAGAACCACTAGACTGAGGAACAGCTTCTACCCTGAGGCTGTTAGACTCGTGAATAAATAAATAATAAGAAAAATCACTGCAAAATATCACATCATGTTGCTACTGATCTGTTTTCTTGTTTCTGTGTTCATTTGTGACCATCTGCTCATAGACTCATGTTCGTGCTGCTGTTTGTAATGATGTTTTTCTATTACATTAGTGCTTAGTGTATTTCTAGTTGACGTTTTTCTTAGTTATATCCTAGATGTTATTACTGTTTTTCTTTTACATTTTGTTGTTGGATGTAACTGGGACCCTGTGTACATAATCTCGTTTCTTCACATGTACCACATGTGGTGCAAATGACAATAAAGATTCTCTTACTCTGACATTAAATGAGGGGCCCAAATTGATCCAAGAGAGGAGACCATCAAAAACCCAACCTGAGACAGGCAACAACAGGCACACACAGACAGACACACAGACAGCCCGACAGCACTCCCATGCGCCCCACCCACCTGACAGTGACCGCAAGCCGACCCCAGGCCAAGGGCCAGATCAGCAGGGAGCTACAGCCGAAGAAGGCTGGCCCATCACACTAAAGCCATTTTCACATTTACCGGCCCTCCCCAGTTCGGCTCGTCTCTGGTTGGCCCAGAGCCAGCCCTGGCCCGCCCTCGTTCATTACGCACTGTCCGGAGAGCAAGCCTTGAAGTGGGTGGGGTGTTCGCTTGACGCGGGTGGAGTGTTCACTTGACGTGGGTGGAGTGTTCTTGTGTGCACGCTTACAGTGTTTTAAGAGAGGACACGCCGAAGAAAAAAGAAAATAAACGTATTGATGAATTCGAGAAATCCATTAAATTGTTAAGGTCTACAAGGTGAGGAAACACAGCAAAAGCTACGCAAATTAAAATTAGAACTAAATGAATATATTGATAAGAAAAATAAATTCTTGATACAAAGACTTAGATTAGATCATTTTGAATACGGTAATAAATCAGGGAACTTTTTAGCTAATCAACTCAAATTAAACAAAGAAAAAACATCTATATATGGTATTAAAGATGAAAATGGAAATATATTTTATGATGAGGGAAAAATAAACGATGTTTTTAAAGATTTCTATAAAACTCTATACACTCCACAAATAAATCCATCTAATGAGGATATTAATGAATTCTTGGAGAAAGTAACACTTCCAAAACTAGATATTAGTCAGTCATCAAAACTAGACTCACCATTAACATCAGATGAGCTCCATGAAGCAATTAAAAGCATGCCTAATAAGAAATCTCCAGGTCCTGATGGCTATCCAGTGGAATTCTATAAAGAATTCTGGGATATACTGGAACCGATATTCTATAGAGTGCTACTTGAGTCAGAAGGAAATGGCAGGCTACCAACACATATGAATTCAGCTAACATTAGTCTCTTATTAAAATCAGGCAAAGACCCAGTATTACCTACCAGTTATCGTCCAA
This sequence comes from Garcialebias charrua, assembly GCA_038048925.1. Lineage (NCBI taxonomy): Eukaryota > Metazoa > Chordata > Actinopteri > Cyprinodontiformes > Rivulidae > Garcialebias > Garcialebias charrua. Next base: position 2,160 of record JBBPBX010073412.1, on the reverse strand, counting down.
TCTCTTATTAATGTAGATGTTAAAATAATTTGTAAAGTCTTATCAAAAAGACTAGAGAAGATAACTCCTGTTATTATACATCCAGACCAAACCGGATTCATAAAGGGAAGACACTCGAACACAAACACTCGCAGATTATATAATGTAATAGAGTATTCGTATTTTAAAAATATTGAAACAGCTATTTTTTCTTTAGATGCTGAAAAAGCATTCGATAGAGTAAATTGGAATTTTTTATTTGCTACCTTAAATAAATTTGGTTTTGGGAATTACTTCATTAACTGGTTAAAAATATTATATAGTTCACCAACAGCGTGCGTCAGGACAAATAATCAATTATCTTCAAGCTTCTGTTTACAGAGGGGCACCAGGCAAGGTTGCCCACTTTCACCAGCATTATTTGCTATTTTTATTGAACCTTTAGCAGCAGCAATAAGGCAAAGTGCTGATATTAAAGGAATAAAGGGTAGAAACATAGAACATAAAATTAGTCTTTATGCTGATGATGTTTTGCTTTTTCTTGAGAACTCAGGAAACTCAATATCTAATGTTATCAAGTTAATAAACTCATTCTCAAAAGTTTCTGATTACTCTATAAACTGGACAAAATCTACAGTTCTTCCAATAAATTGCGTGTTTAATAATTCTCTTAATGAAAGACTGCAATCAGGTAACATTAAATATTTAGGTGTTAATATCTCTCCTAAATTAGAGGATTTAATAAAATTAAATCATATCCCATTATTAAAGAAAATTGAAGACGATCTTACTAGATGGAGATCTCTACCCATATCACTTATGGGAAGAGTTGCCTCAGTAAAAATGATGGTGCTGCCGAGAATAAATTATTTATTCTCAATGATTCCAAATAAACCTTCAACTGAATGGTTTAAGTCCCTGGACTCTTCTATATCTAAATTCCTTTGGAAAAATAAAACTCCACGTATTAGTTTAAAAACATTACAGAAATCTAAAGATACCGGAGGATTAGAACTTCCAAACTTTTATTACTACTATTTAGCCAACAGGTTACAATATATATCAAAGTGGTTAAAACCGAATGCACTAGATGAAACTTGGATAGATATAGAACAAACTTTATGTAATAATATTAGGATTTCAGATCTACCATTTATCAGTACAGATTTAAAAAGACATGTCTGCTTTAAGAGCATCAATATTTGCTCATCTCTGACAGCATGGTGGGAGTATCTGAAAATGACAAAGTCTTCACTACTCCCATGCAGACATACACCTCTCTGGAACAATCCTGACATTCAACAAGAAAATAGTATGTTAAATTTCTCAGGTTGGAGAATGAAAGGTATTGAATGTCTGGATCACATATTTGAGGGTATAGACTTTATTCCATTTAATAAATTAATAATACAATATGGCATTGATAATAAATATTTCCTACAATACCAACAAATTAAGTCAATTGTAAAAAAGAAATTTAAGCTTAATAAAACAGTGTTGGAAACACCAACATGTGTGTTAGAGTTTATTAATTTTCAACCACCCAAATTATTATCTAAAATATACAAAAAATTGTCTAGAATCGATGACTCGATAGCACTACCTGTTGAAAAATGGGAGTCAGATTTATCAATCAACTTTGAACAAAAAATTTGGTCTCAAGTATGTTCAAATACTTTTAAATTGACTAGAATCTCCAATTTACAATTAATACAATATAAGGTTCTCTATAGAGTACATTATACAGGTCAGCGAATGTTTAAGATGGGCTTTACACCATCTAACAAGTGCTCACAGTGCATAAGTAATACACCTGATGATTATATTCACGCGCTCTGGTTCTGTCCACCCGTTCAGAGGTTCTGGGTACAGGTATGTGAAGACTTGTCTAAATGTTTGAAATTTAATATCCCACTCTCTCCATCTGTTTGCTTATTGGGTATCTTTGAAGATGTTATACTAGAAAAAAATACATCCTATATGCTTTTCACTGCCTTATGCATCGCAAAGAAAACCATACTCGTAAATTGGAAAAATAAAAATAATCTTAGCATTAATCAGTATAAAAATCTTCTGTTAGATCATATTAGTCTTGAAACAGCATCTGCCGACACATTGGATCAATCTATTTGGCACTCTTTGATCGGTTCCGTTACGTAGTGAGGGTGGGGGGTCTGGGAT
>JBBPBX010073411.1:0-12144 GCA_038048925.1 Garcialebias charrua | reverse complement strand
TATGTCTGTTTGTTGTGTATCTTATCTATGGTTTGTCTAAAACAGGTCTCTCTTGAAAATGAGTCCTCATGACTCAGTGAGACTAACCTGTAATACAGGTTATTTATACATGTCCTGTATAAATAAAGGTTGAATGAAAGGAGAATAAAAACAATAATTTAGGTCCAGCGCCATAAATCCATGATCAGATGTCTTTAAGCATTAAAGTTTAACACAACAGGAGATGATAACTTAACGTCTTAAAGTTAAAATAAATACATCACCCATAATGGATTTTTAATATTATGATGATTATGATTGTTATCGTACCGTTTGGTGTTTGTTTAGTGTATATCTTAGATCCTTTAAATACTTTTTCGTTTATACTTTATATTTTGCTATTTTTGGGTGTAATTGGGCCTGGAGTACATAGTTTCATTCCACTTCATGTACCACATGTGATGGAAATGACAATAAAGTTGAGTTGAACTTTATTATTATTATTATCATCATCATTATTATTATTATTATTATTATTAATGGAATCAAAGGAGGAGTCAAACTAAACTCCAATGAGCCTGAAACACTGAAAGTTACAAAACATTAAACCTTCAAATTGTCCTTTAACTTTAGGATGATTAGAATAAATTCGCAGTTTTTAAAGCTTTTTTTATTTTATAACAAATTTCTTTAAAATGGCATTTAAGGTTCAGGTATTTTTTATTACCATTCGCATCACATGGTACATGAGGTGGAATTAAATTGTGTACTCAAGGTCCCAGTTACACCCAAAAATAGCAAAAATATAAAGTATAAAAAGAAACAGTATACAAGTACACGCTAAACATTTTAATTATAAAATACAGTGTATTAAACAGCAGCCTGAACTTGAGTCTGTTGTGAGTAGATGGGTATGAAGCTTAAGGTAAGAAATCAGCAGCATGGATAATCAGCAGCATGGATAATCAGCAGCATGGATCAGCAGCAGCATGGATCAGCAGCATTAGGGCACACAAATGGATATTTTTATTTATTTTAGTTATGTTTTTTGAAAAAAATTGAATTTTTGGAGTGTCTTGGGGGCTTGGATGACTCTTCAGTCTGCATTCATGTGGCTCGACTGTTTTGTACCAAATGTTTACTTTTCCACAACGCAAGTGTGTTTGTGCTCTTTGCATCGAACTGAAACAATTTTGTCGGAATACACAAGAGACCGAGCTCGACATGAACCTGCAGCAACAAATGAAGGAGGCTTTTCTTCTGCGTGAAGTCCATCCATCCATCCATCATCCATCCATCCATCCATCCATCCATCCATCCATCCATCCATCCATCCATCCATCCATCCATCCTTTATCTGCTTCTTCACCAAGTGATATCACAGGGTCCCTCAAACGTGACAACGGACCACCACCTAGTGTGCTACTAAAATAATAAAATGTAGAGAGATAAAGGTAAAACTAATTGAAAATAATGCATTATTTTATGATATGAAATATATATGATTAAAAAAAAACATTTCTAATTTGTTTCAATTGAATAATTTCAATGACAAAACACTAGAAGGTAGTAAAGTGACTGGGAGTTCATGGGAGGACGTGAAACAGTTCTGACAAACTGAAAAAAGTTTAAATGATTTTTAGGATTTGTCAGGGGTGGCCTGAATTATTGACAACACAAACAAACAATAAACAAATAAAAACACAAACAAAATAACTGTGTGGTTAGGAGAACATTATACTACAGTGGTGCTTGAAAGTTTGTGAACTCTTGAATTGTCTATATTTTTACATCAATATGACCTAAAACATCAGATTTTCACTCAAGTCCTGAAAGTAATAATAATAATAATAATAATAATAATGAATTAAATTTATAACGCACTTTTCATTAGTGAAAATCTCAAAGTGCTACACACATTCATACACCGGTAGCGGCAGACTACCATGCAAGGCGCTTTCCAGTCCTACCGGGAGCAACTCGAGGTTAAGTGTCTTGCCCAAAGACACAACGGCACATGGTGTGGGGAACCGCGATTTGAACCGCCAACCTTCCGATCGGGGGATGACTGCCATTACCACTACGCCACGGCCGCCCCTAAAAGTAGATAAAGAGAACCCAGTTAAACAAATTAGACAAAAATATTATACTTGGTCATTTATTTATTGAAGAAAATGATCCAATATTACATATTTGTGAGTGGTAAAACTACGTGAACCTTTAGGATTAGCAGTTAATTTGAAGGTGAAATTAGAGTCAGTATTTTCAATCAACAGGATGATGATCAGGCGTGACCCTGTTTAACTTAAAGAACAGGGATTTATCAGAGTCTGCTCTTCACAACAGGTTTGTATCATGCCAGGAACAAAGGAGATTTCTGAGGAGCTCAGAAAAAGAGTTGTTGATGCTCATCAGGCTGGAAAATGTTACAAAACATCTGTAAAGAGTTTGGACTCCACCAGTCCACAGTCAGACAGATTGTGGACAAATGGAGGAAATTCAAGACCATTGTTACCCTCCCCAGGAGTGATGGACCAACAAAGATCTCTCCAAGAGCAAGAGCACGGTGTGGAATAGTCAGTGAGGTCACAAAGGAGCCAGGGTAACTTGTAACAACTGAAGGCCTCTCTCACATCGACTGATGTTGATGTTCATGAGTCTACCATCAGGAAAAACACTGAACATGCAGGGTTGAAGGAGGAACCACTGCTCTCCAAAAAGAAGATGGCTGCTCATCTGCAATTTGATAAAGATCACGTGGACAAGCCAGAAGATTATTGGAAGAATGTTTTGTGGATGGATGAGACCAAAAAATAACTTTCAGGTTTAAATGAAAAGTTATGTTTGGAGAAAGTAAAACACAGACAAGATGCAGAAATGTAGACATTTCTGCATAAGAACATTATCTTGTCTGTGAAACATGGTGGTGGTAGTATCATGGTTTGGGTCTGTTTTTCTGCATCTGGGCCAGGGCAGTTTGCCATCATTGATGGAACAATGAATTTTGAATTATATCAAAGAATTCTAAAGGAAAATGTCAGAACATCTGTCCATGAACTGAATCTCAAGAGAAGGTGGGTCATGCAGCGAGACAGTGACCTTCAACACACAAGTGGTTCTACCAAAGAATGGTTCAAGAAGAATAAAGTTCATGTTTTGGAACGGCCAAGTCAAAGTCCTGACCTTAATCCAATCCAGATGTTGTGGAAGGACCTGAAGCAGCAGTTAATGTGAGGAAACCACAAATAATAATAATAATAATAATTTGTCACATTTGTCATCTGTGTATGTTCCCATACTTGACAGACGAAATTGGTCTTCTGCATTTAACCCAACCACCACCAGGTGGTGCAGTGAGCAGCGTTGTCACGCTCGGGGAGCTGGGGAAATAGATGTGCACTCATAGACACCCCAAGGTGTGCCGTGGCCGGGGTTCGAACCTGGGTCCTTCGGATAACAAGTCCGATTCTCTGCATATGTACTACTGTATTGGATCATTTTCCTTAATAAATAAATGACCAAGTATAATATTTTTGTCTCATTTGTTAAACTGGGTTCTCTTTATCTACTTTTAGGACTTGTGTGAAAAATATTGTAAAAAACCAGTGGTTAATCTGAGATTATGTCAAATTAGGAGCCATATTGAAAAGAGATCAACATAGACTCGTCTCCTGACAGATTTAAATCAAAAACATCCATCCATCCATATTTTAATTCACAAAACGGTAGTTTTTGTCCGTTTTTGATTTTACGAGTCTGTAAAAAGCTGAAGTGAACTGAAGAGACCTACAAAACGTCATAAATTAGACATCTTGTTTCATCATTTATTTAAAAAATTTCTGTATCTGCACATTGTTTGCTCTTTACTTACCAGTAGGTTATTATTTTCAGATATTTTGTTTGGATTGATTTCAGCCCAACTTTTTCTCAGTGCACAGACATTTTTGATTTTCATATTCGTCCTGATTTTCCTCCCAATAGTTTTTTTTTTTTTTGTGGCTGTTTTTCAAATGTGATGTCATAAAGCTTCAACTTTCTCAATAAAGCGTCCTCGTTTCTGATCTAAACTGGAACATGTGAACCAACATATGCAGGAGATTTTCATCAGTCATTCATTCAGTCTGTATCTGTGAGCGAGCGATAAAAAAACCCAGCTGGATGTGTTGATAATATTTAACTCTCCTTTTTGCTCTGCATGAACAAAAATAAAATCAGTTTTCTGTGGATTGTTTGTAAAAATGTTTGTTTCCTCTTTTCATTTAGCTCGTAAAGATCTGTTCAGAGAATCACAGAATCCTGCTGCAGACTGATAACGCCAAACTGGCAGCCGAAGACTTTAAAATGAAGTAAGTCGACGTTTTCTGTTGTTTTGTGCTTTACTTCACATAAAACCTTCCATTAAATCTACAAAATGATTTCTGCATTCATTAACCCTTAATACAGTTTTAATATTACTTTCTACAATTTTGGTAAAAAGGCTTAGCATTTCTTAAAGGAATGCATATCACCCCCGCCATCTTTTATGCCTGAATTTTAAATTAAAGTTTTTTTTTTAAAGAATAAATAAATAAATTCAACTAAACAGAGTTGTATCTGTTTTAGTTAAAACTTTGAAAATATGTTATGCGACAGCACACAATGTCACACTCAAGAGTTTGTGTTGTAAATGACTCTCAGCTACTACCAACCCAAATTTTTGCTCATAATCTGTAACATTGATTGATTTATAGCCATTTTTGTGTCGGCTAATTTTAATTTGCTTTAGCTGCCATCATGACTATCACTGAATTCAAAAGGTAAACATGTGTACTGTATATGCACATCTAAGGATTATTTCGTGAAAGTTTCATTAAAATCCATCAAGTGGTTCATGAGATATTTTGCTAACAGACAGGCAGACTTGATTTCAAATGGCTATTGTCAATTTTTTTGGTAAATATCTCACATAATCTGTTAGTGCTCAGAAGATTTGTTGACAATCAGTCTCAGCTACCATCACATCAAATTTTAGGCCAGTATTTGTAAAATCAACTGAATTATTTCATTTTTATGATTTATTTTTAATGTTAGTTATTAAGCCTTATTGAATCAAGTTGGTTCCAAATGTTATTGAGTTAAAGAAGTTTAAAAAATAACCACTTTCTGCAAAATAAGTCATTCTTCAGTGGTTTATGAGTTATTTTGCTAACAGACAGACACACACAAGCAAAAACATCTAGAAGAGCTGAAGGACGGAGGCTAGTGTTTTGATCAGACGTTTAAGTAAGAGCTGATGATGATGATGAAGACTCCAGATAAACCAGAGAACATGTGACCCCTGACCTGTAGGTATGAGCTGGAGCTCAACATGAGGACGACGGCGGAGGCTGACGTGGTTCGTCTCCGGCGGGTCCGGGACAATCTGACCCTAACCATCAGCGACCTGGAGACGAGCGTGGAGACTCTGAAGGAGGATCTGGTGACTCTGACCAAAAACCACAAGAAGGTGAGCGATGCTGAGAAGCTCACGCTGAACGTCAGAGGGAATAACGGGTCCAGACGCAGAGGTCTGGATCAGAATGTTCACTTTGTCCCTTTTGGCTGTACAGGATCTGGAGCAGCTCCGAGTCCAGGGCACCGGTTCTGTGAACGTGGAGCTGGACAGTGCAGAGTCTGCTGACCTGACCGAGGTCCTGGAGGAAGTGAGGCAGCAGTACCAAAAGCTGATGGAAAACAACAAGCTGGAGCTGGAAAACTGGTTCCAGTCCAAGGTGAACTGGACAACTCTGTATGCAGCTGTGAAGAACTGCTGAAAGTAGCTGAACCAGCCAAAACTGAGTACTTTAAGTTACAACAAGCAAAAGGAGAAAAACATAATCTCACAGCTAAAAGCAAAGGGATAGCAAAAAAACAAATGAGAAAAAAATAAAAGGCTAAAACCTAAAGGCAGTAAAGATTTAGTTAAAAGTATCAAAAGACCTGCTAAATGCTAAAGGTAGCAGAATAGTATCTAAAAACTGAAAGTAGCAAAAAGCTAGCTAAAAGCAGCAACAAGTTAGTTAAAGCTAGTAGAGGTCGCAAAGATTTTCAACAATTGCCAAAAGCTAGCTAAAAAGCAATATGATAGCAAGAAAGTAAAAGGATTGCTGAAAGTAGCAAAAGAATAGCTAAAAGTAGCAGAATGGTAGCTAAAAACTAAAAGTAGCAAAAGACTAGCTAAATGAAGAACACTTGCTAAAAGCTAAAAATAACAAATGCTATCATAAAGTAGAAAAAGTGTAACATAATTTAGCAAAATGTTAGCTAAAAGTAGCAACAGGTTAAAAGCTAGAAGTAGAAAATATTTGCACGAATTAGCAAAAGTTTGCTAAAAGTAGCAAAGGATAACAAAAACAGTACAGGGTAGTTAGTAAGAAGATAGCAGAATGCTAGCTAAAAGTGGCAACAACGTAGCTAAAAAGACAGCTAAAAGTAGCTAGCTTAAAGCTTAAAGTAGCAGAATGGTAGGTAAAAACTAAAAGTAGCAAAAAGCTAGCTAAGTGAAGCACACTTGCTCAAAGCTAAAATAGCAACAGAATAGTTAAAAGCTAGAAGTAGCAAAGATTTGCAAGAATTTGCAAAACTTAAAGTAGCAATAGGAAAGCTAAGTTGCAAAGATATAGCAAGAAAGAGTAAAAGTATAGCTAAATGCTAGAAGTAGCAAAGCACATAAACCGAAAAGTAGCAAAATAATAGAAAAATGCTATAAATAGCTAAATGTTAGCTACAAGCTAATGGTATCAAACTGTTAGCTGGTTAGAAGTAGCAAGTTATGCCGAAGCAAATTCCTAGTCTGTGAATCCTGTTCATTGACAATGGCGATAATAAACTGAATCTGAATCTGAATCAAAGGCTAAAAATGCTCAAATGAGGAAAAGAAGCATTAACGTATATTGATGAGAATTTAAAGCTGTTTCTGGAGGAACTAATGTATTTCTACGAGCTAAATATTAGTAAACAAAATTAAACCTTTTGAAAATATACAAGTTACAAAAACAAATGCTATACAGCTCCTATCTCTAAAACAAGCTGAACGTTTTAATATATAAAAAAGTTTAAAAAGCACAAGGCTAACAGAAGTAGTAAGATTGTAAAATACAGGTGATCCCCGACTTACGAACGAGTTCCGTTCCTACGCCCGTTCGTAACACGAAAATCGCAGTAAGTCGGAAAACGCACGAGCCGCCACTTATACACGTACATGTAGGCTACGGTACAAAACAGTTACCAAGCACTTCGCCTATCCTAATACAGTACCCTACATAATTATCCAAAAACACAGTACATTTGGAGACAAAATAAAAAGTTAATTCCTTACTTTGAGCTGGTCAAGTCTGTCTCCGTGTTTTTGCATGTTAGCTCGTTGCACGTCTGAGCTCTGCAGCTTCATGCTGCTTCATGCCGTCCAAACTGTTTACAGGAAGGACTGTTAGCATGTTAACTCCATACATAATGAAGGGAAAAAGAGTGAATAACTTACTGGGTGCCGTTTCTCCACGGTGTTCATCCAAAAGGCTGCGCGCGTTAGCATGTTAGCCCCTTTAATAGCTGCGCGCGTTAGCATGTTAGCCCCTCCAAAAGGCTGCCGCAGCTGTTTCTCCGCGTTTTAGCATGTTAGCTCGGTGTCCATCCAACATCTGAGGCTGCCAGGCGGACATCAAGGCGAGCTCCGCCTCCCGTCTGCTCCGTGTCCCTGGTGGGGCATTAGCATCCACCCGTCCATCCTACAGCTAGGCTTGTTAGCATGTTATGTCGTTGCTCCTCTGGTCCAGCTCGCTGTCTGCTGCTTCACGTGGTCCACAGCGTCGTTTTCCTTCGTCCATCCGTCCCTCCGCAAAACCGCCGTTCAGCTCCCAGCTCATGTATCCGAGCGCAGCAACCTCTGATCGGACACGGTCCGTCCGAAGCCGGCTGTCGAGGCCGGAGCTAACTGGCTAAACTGGCGGGCACTGCCGAAAACTGACTGCCGAAAACTGGCGGAAACTGTCAGAAACTGCCGGAAACTTCGTAAATCGGCTTAAAAAAATAAAAATAATAATACTAATACTTTATTTATGAAGCCATTTAAAACAACCACAGCTGCAACAAAGTTCTGTACACATGAAATCAAGAACATTTAAACACATTAAAAAAAACACAATTATTTATTTATTTTTTAATATATTTTTATTAATAAGATGCATTCGTAAAGTCTGATCGCCGTAAGTCGAGACCGCCGTAAGTCGGGGACAACCTGTACATGTAAAATGATAAAAACCCCGGAAAAACTACAGTTTTCACATATTTATACAATCCAACATTTCAAGTCTAAAATTTGGCCACAAAATAGTGGAAAGGTGAACTTTGATGTTTTGTGTGTTTCTGTGAAAAGATGGAAATCCTTCAGGGGCAAATCATCTCTTGCACGACAGAAGTGAGGACGTATCACACGGAAATCTCAGAGCTGAAGAGATCCTACCAGACTCTGGAGATAAATCATCAGGCTCTCTACACCGAGGTGAGTCACGGAGCCGCAGCGATGAAGATACAATAGACTCATAAGGAGCCACACAGTCAGTCTTAAATATGTTGTGTGACTAAATTTATCTTCATACGTCTGAGCACCACTGAGCTGCTCAAAGTGCACAAACATTTTAATCAAACTAACTACAGGTAGTGAAACAGCTGAACTTAGCTAAAAACATGCTGAAATGGAAGAACAACTCTAAGTTAGCAGAAGAAAGAACACATATTTGTTGAATTTGGTTTAAATAAGCAGAAATTAGCACCAAAAATTAGGAATTCAGCTAAAAAGCTAAAATTAGCAAGAAATGGCCAAAAAGTTGCTGAAAAGGCAGAAAGAAGCTTAAGCTACCAGAAGAACGTGGAGAGAGAGGCTGAAATAAACGAGCACAAAAAAGTGGAAATTATTTGAAAAAGGCTGAAATTTGCACACACACAAAAAACTACTGAATAGTAGCTAAAGAAGCAGAAAGAAGCTTAAATTACCGGAAGAAAGTGAAGAGACCATTGTACCCAATTAGGCTGGAAGAGGCACAAATGGGCACAAAAAAGTGGAAGATATCTGAAAAAAGCAGAAATTTGCAACAAAAAAAACAACAGCTGAATAGTAGAAGCTTAAATTACCAGAAGAAAGTGGTAGAGCACAATTTAGCTGAATTAGGCTGAAAAAGGTTTAAATGAGTGCAAAAATGTGGAATTGGCCAAATTAATTTAACAGTATGTGACAAAATGCAACAATCCAACAAAATCTGCCCAGAGTGCTCTGCGTAAATGACCAAGTGGAGGTGGAGCGAGGTCCGTGTACATTCAGGCAGTTCGTTTTTTCATTTGAAACAAAAAATGAAATAACAAAAAAACCACTTGTTTTTTCGTTTTTCGTTTATTGAACCAAAACATACGAGCGAGCCTCGAGCTGCGTTCACGGACCGTTCAGAAAGTGTCACGTGACACATCACATACAACATCCTGATGGTGCGCAATAATCCAAGCAGGAAAAAAAATAGTTAAATTAGGTCCTCTGGATGGGTTAAAAAAATTGTAGAAACGTTTCCTCTTTTATCCAACAGACTTTTTTTTTATTTAACTTCTGTATTTACAAATTTTTATATATACAGTATATATAATTTTTTCCCCCCTGCTTGGATTATTGCGCACCATCAGGATGTATGTGATGTGTCACGTGACACTTTCTGAACGGTCCGTGAACGCAGCTCGAGGCTCGCTCCACCTCCACTTGGTCATTTACGCAGAGCACTCTGGGCAGATTTTGTTGGATTGTTGCATTTTGCCACATAGTGTTCAATTAACTTGGCTAATGTGAGTTCATATTAAAACAGTAAATATAACAATATATTGATTGGGCAGGTTTTGGGCGGTTTTTAAAAGAATTCTGGGCTTGAAAACCTGGACTCTATCTGGCAACACCGACCAATGACATGAACCAGCAGCATGCCATGGACCAACGACATGAACCACATATGCAGCATATGCAGCGAACGCATATGCAACATAGACATATGCAACATAGACATATGCAACATCTACATGCAACATAGACCAACGACATCTACCAAAGACACATATGACTTCTACTTATTTTTGAAACAAATGGAAAATATTATTATAAGTGGAACCTCATATCCCTGACCTTCCTCCCGTCTGCCCTGCAGGTTGCGTGTTTGCAGCAGAACGTGGCGGGGGTGAACGCTCAGTACGCCGCTCAACTCCGCCAGCACCAGGCGGCCATCACCGCGCTGGAGGCGGAGCTGCAGGAGATGAAGGCGTCCCTGGAGCGGCTGCAGATCGAATACACGCTGCTGCTGGAGCTCAAACCCAGATTGGAGAGGGAAATCGAAGAGTACAGGAAGCTGCTGGAGGGACACCAGTTTGAACACAAGAAGTGAGACGTTTGAAGAACATGGTCCTAAACGTTGCAGGACGGCAGCCGGAGCAGAAACATTTTTATAACGTTGTCTTTCTTTTCCAGGGCTGTGATCATCAAAGAAACCACAGAGGAGTTCGAAGGTGAGAATCCCAACGGTTCATCCGTTAAACGTTAAACTCATCAAACCGCAGAGATCACAGCTCGACTTGTGTCCTCCGCAGAGCAAAAGCCCCACATCGAGAAGCGAGTGAGGACCATCGTGGAGCGGATCGTGGACGGGAAAGTGATCTCCAGCACAGAGAACACCAAAGTGCAAACCGTTCAGTAACACGTCCCATACGGCCGAACACGGCAGGTTTAAGCTGATCTTTAGCTGCTTCTGCTTTTGTCTTTTTGTTTGAATGGAAACATATAGGAGAAGTTACAGTTTGTGCTTTTGGAAAAGGTAAAAATTAATAAAACATCTTAAAAAACAAACATGCATTTTTAATCCTAAACAAGTTCCTGAACCCTTGATGGGGTGAAAATGATTACTGAGTTGATCTATCGCTCCTTGAAGGAATGCATATCACCCGCCACATTTTAGGTACCTTACTTGTGAGAGAAGAAACTTATGACGTATGCAGTTTGAGAACCTGTTGAAATAACCGGAAAGCCCAGTTTCTACGGTGGCCTGGAGGGGCAACAACAAATTAACAAATCCTGAAACAAATTAACAAATTCTGAAACATGATTTTACCATTTTTGTCATTAGAAAGGTCCTCTTATTATAAAAGTTTGACTCTGTAATAGATTAATAATGATAATAAATGTAGAGTAAGGTATTTAAACACTTACTGATTTACTATTATTGTAGATGCGCAGTTTAGCAGACTTTAATCTTGCACAAACTGCCACCAAAGAGCGAGTTCTTCCTTTTTCCGATACTAAGTTGTTTTTACTGTGATTAGACAAGAAATGTAATTTCACGCTTAGACTTCAATTTATATTGGTCTACCAAAAATATAGACCTTTTATTGAAACTATCACAAGAATTACATTAAAACATTTGTATCGATATTAGCTCTGATTTAATAACTACGTTGACAAGAATTCAAATTAAAACAAACAGACAGTTGGACCTTTCTGTTGGCACATTACTTAAAGTTTACCATGATGAAAATAAACATAAGGAGGAGTTTAAGGAGGAAAGATAAAAGATTGAAATGAAATGGTTGAATCTTATCTTGAGATGTTTAACCAGTGATGGCACCCTCTGCTTGGTTTCGGCTGGACGTCCGTCCCGTGATGAAACACTTTTACCTTCGTGAAGATGATCCTGTCTCAACTCCGGTAAATTAGTCAAGCCAGACGCGCAGGCTGCTGCGTTTTACAGGCGACCACTTTCATCTTGCCACGGTCTCGTGAAGTCTGCGTCGGCCTCCCAGAGTGATGCCTGGTTCTGGTTTTGTTCAAGATAACTTCAGAAAGAGTGTCACCGCTTGGAGCTGTGACACTCGAAGTGGTTCACAGCTGACGTGCTGTTTGAACCTTTGCTGAAGACGTGGGCCTTTGGTGCCTGGCCGGAACGTACATCAGCTTGGAGAAAAACGTCCGTGCGTCTTCCCTTCTCCCTCAGAACTCTAAAACCCAGTGAGTGCTGAGAACTGAGTCCCAGCACGGAGACAAAACAAAAGGCAGGTGTGAAAACAGAGCACTCTCTGTTTAGGCACAGATGAATTGTTTTTAGAACGGACGGGAGACCGAAGATTAAGTTATGT
>JBBPBX010073409.1:0-17831 GCA_038048925.1 Garcialebias charrua | reverse complement strand
TGTGTTTTTACAAGGTACCACTTCCCTCTAGCAGTCAAACCCAGACTCTTCTGATTTAACTATCTCATTAACCAACTCAAATACCCATATATGTTATGTATACATGCTACAAAAACAACTTTCTCAAAAACAACACACTGGTGTCAAAGAATGCTACTTACCTAATATTAACCCTTTATATTTTTGGAGGGTCAGTCGGATAGTCGAACCTCGGATTCAGGAGGAGCAGTGTGGTTTTCGTCCTGGTCGTGGAACACTAGACCAGCTCTACACCCTCAGCAGGGTCCTGGAGGGTGCGTGGGAGTTTGCCCAACCAGTTTAAATGTGCTTTGTGGACTTGGAGAAGGCATTCGACCGCGTCCCTCGGGGGGTTCTGTGGGGGGTACTCCGGGAGTATGGGGTACCAGGCCCTTTGATATGGGCTGTTAGGTCCCTGTACGACCGGTGTCAGAGCATGGTCCGCATCGCTAGCAGTAAGTCAGGCTCATTTCCGGTGAGAGTTGGACTCCGCCAAGGTTGCCCTTTGTCACCGATTATGTTCATAACTTTTATGGACAGAATTTCTAGGCGTAGCCAAGGTGTTGAGAGGATCCGTTTTGGTGGCCTTAGAATCGCTTCTCTGTTTTTTGCAGATGATGTTCCACACATGTTTTGCAGATGATGATCCTATTGGCTTCATCAGATCGTGATCTACAGCTTTCGCTGGAGCGGTTTGCAGCTGAATGTGATGCGGCCGGGTTGAGGATCAGTTCCTCCAAATCCGAGGCCATGGTCTTGAGCCGGAAAAGGGTAGCATGCCTTCTCCGGGTCAGGGAGGAGGCCTTGCCCCAAGTGGAGGAGTTTAAGTATCTCGGGGTCTTGTTCACGAATGAGGGAAAACTGGAGCGTGAGATCGATAGGCGGATAGGTGCAACGTCCGCAGTGAAGCGGGTGATGTACCGGTCTGTCGTGGTGAAGAGAGAGCTGAGTCAAAAGGCGAAGCTCTCAATTTACCGATCGATCTACGTTCCCACCCTCATCTATGGTCATGAGCTCTGGGTTATGACCGAAAGAACGAGATCTCGGATACAAGCGGCTGAAATGAGTTTTCTCCGCAGGGCGTCTGGACTCTCCCTTAGAGATAGGGTAAGAAGCTCAGTCATCTGGGAGGGACTCTGAGTAGAGCCGCTGCTTCTCCACATCAAGAGGAGCCAGTTGAGGTGGCTCGGGCATCTGGTTAGGATGCCTCCTGGACGCCTCCCTGGTGAAGTGTTCCGGGCATGTCCCACCGGGAGGAGACCCAGAGGAAGACCCAGGACACGCTGGAGGGACTATGTTTCTCGGCTGGCCTAGGAACGCCTTGGGATTCCCCCAGAGGAGCTACTCCAAGTGGTTGGGGAGAGGGAAGTCTGGGCCTCCCTACTTAGGCTGCTACCCCCGCGACCCGACCCCGGATAAGCGGAAGAAAATGGATGGATGGATGGATTTTTGGATGACACCATTTTGTTAATAAAGTTTGTCATTTTATTCTCAGCTGGTGTCCATGTTACTATGCAAATGTTTATGTGTAGAGCATAGATAGACCATGCATTTACTACTGGTTGCTGAATATATTATTCTGCCAGAAGATAAGTACATTTAGTTAGTCCTAAAGTTTACTCAGTCAGATCGATAAGTTTGCTGCCTCATCATTGTAGGCAAATAGTTTGTGCTCAGCACACAAACTGAAAACAGATAAACTAAAGGTTCACACATAGCTCTGCGTACATCTGTACGCGTGTCCGTAGGCATGTACTGTACGTAGCCAGTTCATCCCCATACCTCAGCATACGTTCTCACGTTCATTCTCGCATTTTCGCACCAAATTCTTGACATCATTTGAGCAGCTGCAGCGCAGAGCGTTTACCTACGGGAAAAATTGAGGTTGCTGATTGTCATTTGTAGACATGCCTACTGATTTGATTGACAGATCGGGGGAGGCGCGAGCTGGCAGCTGCAGCCACAGCGGTGTTCTGTGTTTATATGTTATTTAAAAGTCCTAAAAAAATGGAGCGCTGGTCGTGCAGCCCACACATCAGACCAGCACACCAGAAAATCTGCAGAACCTCCCGCAGCCACGATGGACCCGAGTTTAATTCGCTCGTGACAAATTTGTTCATTTCTCATCATTTCAGTCATGGAGTCGACGGAAGAGAAATCAATCACTGACTTTTGGCAAAAAAACTAAAGAAAAAGCCAGATCAGGGATGAAAAAGGGGGATTTATTACATTTGTGTCGCATACAAAACAGTCCGGCACCGGACTGCTATGTTCCAGGGACCCCCGAAACACAAATATTACCATCAAAATAGATAAGCACACATAGTTTTACACCCCGAACCCAACCGTCTTGGTCCCGTTGCTCAACGTGGCCCCTGAAAAAAGATGGCCCCGTAGGGGTCCCAGGCCCCTGGCTCTGACATATGTTAAAGAGGGCCCCGAGACGTGAAGATCCATGTATGCTTGGTGGAAATCGGACCGACGGTTCAAAAAATGTCAACCCTAGATTTTTAGGGTTTTTCTAGCTTTTGGGGGGCCGCTACGGGGGACCCAAGGGCCCGAGGCGCACGGGACCAAGTCCCCCGCGTTCGTCTTGAGCCCGAGATCAACATACTCAAAAATCAACCTCCTAGCACTTTTCTAAAAAAAATGAATTGGGATAGTCATCAGAACATTGCAAAACACTGTTGGAATTCGAACCTTACCCCATTTGTGACCACAGGCTGGAAACATGAAAAAACAGTTATGAAAAAAAGACAAGATGGATGTGTTCCACCCTCCCCCCAATGTTGACACCTCAAATCTGGGGTCCCTAACCGCTTTCGGCCCCGAGTTAGGAACTTAAACACTTTTGGCCCCCAAAAACTGCCTTTTCTGAACATATTTTGTAAATTTGGACCCCTTCCCGTGCACGTACGTGCACAAAACTTTCACACTCTTTTAGGGCTTACTCCATATACATGTGATTCAAATCTGGATTATCCAGGACTTCGGGGTCCTGAGTTATGAATTTTCTTCTTTAACCCTATTTTTCACAAAAAATACACCTGACCGGCATTTGCGGGGTTGTTTGGGGGTCTTACGGTGCACGTAGGAAGGCCAAATTTTCAGGGTAGATGCGGCCTATCCTGATCTACATCTCCAGCAAATTTGGTGCAGTTCCTTGCTTCCTTCAGGGAGATACAGGCTGCAGAAGGTGTAAAAAAAGGGTGGGAATTGTCCACAGGCCTCCGTTTGTTCAAAAGTTAATTAAGGTACCTTAACTTTGACCTAGCACCACCAAATTCACAGGATCTCTTAAGCACAAGCCTTTCTACCAGATTCTATAGTTATGTGGCTCTGGTCTATTCCTGTGGCCCGTGGCAGCCCCATGAACACAGACCTAAACGCAATGTAAGTCAATGGGCAATGTAAGTCAATGGGCCTACAGCTCCAAGTTTGCGGGTTAATTGTGGGGCAGAGGAAGGGGTCATCAAGACGAGCTCATTCTTAAACTACACCACTCTGTTTATGCAGTCCAGTGCAGCGAGGACTGTCCAGACTTATACATTGGAGAAACGAAACAGCCCATCCACAGAAGAATGTCTCAACATAGGAGAGCCTCCTCCTCTGGACAAAACTCAGCTGTTCACCTCCACCTCACAGACTAGGGACACTCTTTTGAGGACCAAAATGTACATATTCTGGACCGAGAACACAGGTGGTTTGAGAGAGGTGTGAAGGAGGCGATTTATGTAAAAAGAGAGAAACCATCGTTAAACAGAGGAGGAGGTCTAAGATTTCAACTTTCAAAAACTTATGGCGCGGCCCTGGGTCTGGTTCCCAGGCGTCTCACACCTGATGAGAACAGAGGAGCTTTGTTTGTGAATTAGACCAACAAAGACTTTGACAGGTCCCTGCTATCAATGGGTGAAGTGTGACTTGTCATTTCACATACAGTAGGATGTGTGTGTGTGTTCTGTAAGCTCTGTTTTCACACACTGAACTTTGAATGGGTCACAGGTACGTGTTATCCCAAGTATGTGGGGGTGTTAGTTTCCAATTTAAATATGTTGGTGCGTGTCAATGGCTTGTCCTGTTATAACTGCTTCCCCTGACTGTCTGCTAAACTCAATTGATAAAGCTTTTCGGATGAGAAGCGAAACGTCTTGTTTGTTACAAATAAAGTCCAGTTGTTCTGTATTGAACGCCTTTTTTGATTTTATCATGTCCTGGACGACTGAGAATCTTCACCAGCATATGACTAATTAATCTTTGGCACAAGCCATTCTCTTCAAGGCAATGATCCGGTTTCGGACGTAATTTTTTACCCCAGTCCAGTTTCTGTCCTTGAGTGCATTTGGTTCTGCCTTGATGCACTGAAGGCAGTGTATTTTCTGAGGTACCTTGCATGTGTGGATGAAATTCATCATGTGTCTTTCAACTGCACAAACCTCTGTGTCTTCACACTTACATTTAGCATTCCCCCGGTTGCCTGTGATGAACAAATGTAAAGACCATAATATTAAAAAAATTCATCCATCCATCCATCCATTTTCTTCCGCTTATCCGGTGTCGGGTCACGGGGGTAGCAGCCTAAGTAGGGAGGCCTAGACTTCTCTCTCCCCAGCCACTTGGAGCAGCTCCTCTGGGGGAAGCCCAAGGCGTTCCCAGGCCAGCCAAGAAACATAGTCCCTCCAGCGTGTCCTGGGTCTTCCTCTGGGTCTCCTCCCGGTGGGACATGCCCGAAACACCTCACCAGGGAGGCGTCCAGGAGGCATCCTAACCAGATGCCCGAGCCACCTCAACTGGCTCCTCTCGATGTGGAGAAGCAACGGCTCTACTCCGAGTCCCTACCGGATGACTGAGCTTCTCACCCTATCTCTAAGGGAGAGTCTAGACACCCTGCGGAGAAAACTCATTTCAGCCACTTGTATCCGAGATCTCGTTCTTTCAGTCATAACCCAGAGCTCATGACCATAGATGAGGGTGGGAACGTAGATCGATCGGTAAATTGAGAGCTTTGCCTTTTGACTCAGCTCTCTCTTCACCACGACAGACCGGTACAGCACCCGCTTCACTGCGGACGCTGCACCTATCCGCCTATCGATCTCACGCTCCAGTTTTCCCTCATTCGTGAACAAGACCCCGAGATACTTAAACTCCTCCACTTGGGGCAGGACCTCCCCTCCGACCCGGAGAAGGCATGTTACCCTTTTCCGGCTCAAGACCATGGCCTCGGATTTGGAGGAACTGATTCAGTTTATCTAAAACACAGATGGCATACACTACTTCAGAACACTGCAAAAGCTTTGTATAAAAATATTTGATTTATGTTAAGCAAACCCTCACCCTACATTAGATTTAGAATGGGTTTGGAAACAATTTTTAAAGAAATTACTGGAACTGCAGTCAATAGGTAGAAAGAAAGAATTGTTGATGAAGATGATTGTCATCATTGATGCTTCTGTCTGGTATCAGTTTTATTGTAATTTTTCTCTTAAGAATTCAGTTGCAGCTCATATGAGGCAGAGGGGTGACATCATGCTTGCAAAATGTAATATGTTTGCATATTTATACTATTTGTTTTTCCATTATCTGAGGGTGACAGTGGTAAGGAAAAACTCCCTCATGAGGAAGAAACCTTTAGCAGAACCAGGCTCAGGACAAGTAGTATCTACTTTAACCAGTTGGGTTTAGTAATAACAAGGAGGAGGAACAGATACACAATGGCAGATCAAGAATCACATGATATAAATAGTATCAAATGATAACTATTCAATTTTAAGAAATCATTTTAAGAAATCAGGTAATTCTGTCCTCCAGTAGTCTAAGCCTATGGCGGCAGCATATTATAAGCCAACCCTAACTCTAGGATTTATCAAAAATGAAAGTCTAGTCTTAAAACTGGACAATGTTATCAGCCTCACAGACAGAAACTGGAAGTTGGTTCCACAAGAAAGGAGCCTGATAACTGAAAGATATTCCTCCCATTCTGCGTTTGGAAACTCTAGGTAGGAACCACGAGTAAGCCTTCAGTGTGAGAGAGAAGTGCTCTATTAGGAAAATCTGGAACAATAAGATCTCCAATTTAAGATGGAGCTAGGTTGTTGAGGGCTTTAATTTAAATTTCATTTTATTTATTTATTTATTTATTTAAATTAAGACAATACAACATGTCAGCAGTTAGCATCAATGTAAATATGCCAGAGTTAGCACAAAAGCTAATTTTAATCCATTGTCCTAAGGCAAGAACAAGAAACATCCCACAAAACAAAGAGCAGAGAATAATACAAGCATCACCTGCGTAACACACAACATGAAATTAAAATAAGGATATGATGCCATAACAAAATAGACAAGAAATCTACATATGAGTGCACCTCTGGTTAGTTCTCAATCAGTGTTTCAAAGACTTTATAGATTAGAAGTAAATTTTTGAATTCAATTCTGGATTCAACAGGGAGCCATTGTAGAGACGCTAAAACTGGAGAGATATGATCTCTCCTACTAACTCCAGTTAAGACACTGGTAGCAGCATTTTGGATTCACTGAAGACTTTTTAAATAAGCTTTTCACACATACACATATATACACATACATATATACACATATATACACAAATATATAGATATACTATATATCTATATAGTAAAAGAAAGTCTTCTCTCCTTTTCACTTTTTGTGATTGTTGGAGCAAAAATCAACTTCAAAACTTAAATTGATTTTATGCACAGCCCAAGTGGACATCTCATCCTCTGACGTCAGTAATACATTTCTAACCAGTGTCAAATTATAGTTATGATCAAAGCTGCACATATGTGTATATGAAAGAGCAAACAACAAAGCAATGTTAAAAACACCAAAGAATCCTATTCAAAAGGTGCATTATTGTTTGAAAAATAACTATATAAAGAAAAAAGAAAGTAGGCTCAATCATTCAGGTAAATAAATTACATACAAAAAAGGTATTTAAGAAATGAGCACGCATCAGGGTACATACAAAAAAGTTAAACTGTATCATCAGGAGAGTTTCTTTTTTTTTAAAGGAAATGTTTTATCTAGGGATGGGGCAGATCCGATCCAGTATCGGTATCGGTATCCGATACCAGCAGAATGTAAGTATCGGGTATCGGAACCAACCTGTCGATATTTCCGATACTTTCTAGATGTCAGAGAGCACATATATTTCACCATACTCTGTGACTTCTGTCTTAACATTGTTACTTAGCGGTATATTAGTGTTCAATTATAGATTAAATCTGTATCTGTTGATAAAATTCAACAAGAATTACAACTCATATAGTGCCAGAATTAAAAATAAGACTAGAAAATGGGGAGTAGAATGTGATGATTTCCCATAATGCTTAGCAGTATTTTAGACTAGTGTTCCTTGCACCATGAGTCAGAAGGACGTCTGTGGAAGAGACCTGCCTCTTCTTGTATGCCATTTGTTTGTGAATTACTGTAGTGAGGCTCAGAGTGTCTTCTTTGGGTTTACCTCACACAAGTCCGAGTTTTGTGCAACATACGTGCTCTCCCTTCAAGAACTTAATTATTACAGCCTCCTATGCTTGAACACCGATATCGGATCGGAAAAGTATCGGTATCAGTCGATACTCAGTTGTTATGTATCTGTATTGGATCGGAAGTGAGTAATGTGGATCGGTGCATCCCTAGTTTATCCTTCATCCAAAGGACTCCCATCAGTCTGAGGCCTGCCAACAGGGTCTATTGTATTAAGTAGCACCTTGTTGACTTGTTTCAAACCAGTCTGCTGTTGAGCTCAGTGTTGTTATGCACTATGATTAACTGCTTTAGACTGATGGTCCTCCATTTTGCATGTGTAAAGCCATTATGCCTGGGAACTCAACAGCAGCCTGGTTTGAAACACATCAACAATGTGCTTGGTATGACATATCCTGTTGGTAGGCCTCAGACTGATTAAGTCCTTCAGATGAAAGATGAAAAATTTTCTTCCAAAAAGGAAACCGTCCAGATGACATGATGTAACTTTTTTGTGAACTATAGAATGAGTTTTTGACAGAAAACAGTAGTTGGTACAAAAGCCCAAGACAAACCAACAACTATTTCTTTACCATGTTTTTGACGAGAACAAGAGGAAATGGAAGATGAAGATGTTGTCTCTGGTGCCTTATTGGTATCCTCATCTGTCATCTCATTCACTTGTGTTTCTGTTGCCTTTGTGGCTGAAGTTTCTGTTGCCTCCGTGGCTGAAGTTTCTGTTGCCTCCGTGGCTGAATAAAAGTACTCCTGCTCATCACTTGAGGAATCCAGATCTTGTGATTCAATTCTTTCTGAAGATAAGTTGCAAGTAATTTGAGAAAAAAGGATCACATGCAATTTTTGTTGAAAAATAAAACCACTAACAGATCAGATTTCTTACATTACTCTTGCACCCATACACAAATGTTATCCCTTAAAGCTGCACAGACATTTCATAGGATTGCAAACAATACATTGACTTCAGTTTTGTAGTCTCCCAGTTTGATAACTGATTAATGTGGTTCTTAAACTTTATTTACCATCAATTGATTATGTTAAGATAATACTGTACATATTGGATCCAAATCAAATATTCACGCTTACCTTATCCGGATTAGTTCAAGGGTGCTTCCAAGTAAAAAAAGTGACTTCCTGTTCTGAGGGGGCAGGACCTCAATGAAGTCACAACATGACAACAAAGGATCGCCGGGCATCCAACAGGGATGAGTCATGCCAAGTTTGGTGCATTTCAGTCTTTCATTGTGAAAGTTATAGCTGTTTGAAATTTATGGAGTGAAACACAAATTTGAGTCCTGGCCACGCCCCTTTAGTATAAATGAAAATGCAAGCTTTTGATCATTTTTACTGTCCAGTGTATTAAGGGCATATTAACCAAGTTTGAAGGCAATCCTTTAAAATCCCTAGGAGAAGTTCGTTCAAATCTGTAAGTAGAAACACCAGAAAATAATAATAATAATAATAATAATAATAATGCATTTTATTTGGTAGCACCTTTCAAAACATCCAAGGAAACTTCACAGCATTAAAAACACAATAAAACAATATAAAATAACTATATAAAAAAGAAAAATTAAAGTGAGAAGGCTAACTTGAACAGATGAGTT
Organism: Garcialebias charrua; assembly: GCA_038048925.1. Taxonomy (NCBI): domain Eukaryota; kingdom Metazoa; phylum Chordata; class Actinopteri; order Cyprinodontiformes; family Rivulidae; genus Garcialebias; species Garcialebias charrua. The sequence continues at coordinate 8,703 of JBBPBX010073409.1, read as the reverse complement.
TTGAGTTTTGATTTGAAGGTCAGAAGGCAGTCAATGTTACGGATGTCTGGGGGAAGAGCGTTCCAGAGTTGGGGAGCAGAGTGAGAAAAGGCTCTGTGTCCCATGGTGCTGAGGTGGACAAGAGGCACATTGAGATGGATGGAAGAGGAAGAACGAAGAGAGCGTGAATGGGTGGTAATGTGCAGGAGATTAGACAGGTAAGGAGGGGAGAGGCTATGAATAGCCTTAAAAGTGTACAACAGGATTTTAAATTGAATTCTGAATGTGACTGGAAGCCAGTGAAGTTGCTGTAAAACTGGGGTGGTGTGGTAGAATGGGGGGGGGGGTTGGTAACGATGCGGGCAGTTGAATTTTGAACCATTTGAAGCTTAAGGATTAATTTGAAATATGCAGATCGGGTAATACTATTGATTTGAGAATGAAAAGAGAGAGTGCTATCAAGAATGACACCCAGACTCTTGATGTGAGAGGAGGGAGAAACCAAGGAGTTGTCAATGAAGAGGGAAAAACTGTTAACTTTAGATAAGGTGGATTTAGTACAATGAGTAAAAACTCTGATGTATCACTGTTTAATTTCAGGAAGTTACACGTGAACCAGGAGTTAATTTCAGCTAAGCAGGAAGTGAGGGAGGAAGTGAAGAGTCAGGTGCAGTGGATAAAAAGAGCTGGGTGTCATCAGCAAAACAATGGAAATGGGTGTTAAATTTACTGAAGATATCGCCAAGGGGGAGAAGGTAGATGATGAAAAGAAGGGGCCCCAGGACAGAGCCTTAGAGCACACCTGAAGTCACAGGAGAGGAATGGGATCTGAATGATTTTAGTTGGATGAACTGGGTGCGACCAGAGAGATAGGACTGAAACCAAGCGAGGGGTGTGTGGGTGATGTCAATGGATGAAAGTCTATGGAGGAGGATGTTGTGGGAGATGGTATCAAAAGCCGCACTGAGATCGAGAAGTATTAGGAGGGAAAGTAAACCAGAATCTGCTGCCATGAGAAGAGAGTTGGTGATTCTGAGGAGAGCAGATTCTGTGCAAAAAAAATCATCTGTGTTAATTGGGTTTATTGATGCCTCTAAGGCATTTGATCGTGTCAATCATTACAAGTTATTTGACAAATTAAAACAGAGAGGTGTTCCAGATATTATTATACGAATTTTAGTTTACTGGTATTCTAACCAGAAAATGCATGTAAAATGGGGCAATAACATCTCGGCTTCCTTTGGTGTGAGTAACAGTGTGCGTCAGGGTGGGCTTCTTTCACCTGCCCTGTTTAACATTTATATGGACGACCTGTCAAAAGAATTGAACCTCTGTAAAACTGGATGTGTGATCGGTGATAACCTGGTTAATCACTTTATGTATGCTGATGACCTGGCTGTCCTCTCGCCCAGCAGTGCTGGTTTTCAACAGTTACTGAATATCTGCTCTGATTATGGGTTGAAATTTGATGTGTAGTACAATGCTAATGTGGTGATAGAGGAAGGCACCTAATTACACCAATAGTTCTCAGCTGCGAGGAGCCAGTGGGCGTGGTATATAGGTAGCTGCTGCATTCAGTCAGTAAGGTCGTCTTCGTGCTCCCGCTGTGTGGCTGGTGGCTGTGGGTGTTGGCCGTAAGTAAGTAAGTAAGTAAGTAAGTAAACTTTATTTATATAGCACCTTTCACAGATATAAAATCACAAAGTGCTTTAGAAAGAAATACACATAATAAAATCATACTAAAATCATACTAAAATCATACACTCTTAAAACATGCTATACAAAAAGGTTACACATGATAAACTCTAAAATCGATAAGTACAATTAACCATAAGCCTGTTTAAAAAGATAAGTCTTAAGACTTCTCTTAAATGCATCAGTCGACTCGGAGCTGCGCATTGTTAGAGGGAGAGCGTTCCAGAGCCTCGGTGCCACCACCTGAAATGCTCTATCACCACGGGTTTTAAAATGGGTTCTAGGGACCGACAGCAGTAGCTGATTAGAAGACCTCAGAGTTCTAGACTGACAGAGTGGCTTCAAAAGATTGAAAACATATTTGGGAGTCTCACCATGGAGTGCTTTAAAAGTTAAAACCAAAATTTTAAAATGAACCCTAAAATATATCGGAAGCCAGTGGAGAGAGTACAGAACAGGAGTAATATGATCCGTTCTGCGGGTTCCAGTCAAAAGTCTGGCTGCAGCGTTCTGCACAGACTGAAGAGAAGCCATGGTGGATTTACTTATCCCTACTAAAAGGCCGTTACAATAATCCAACCGTGTCTGCTTTAGTCCTACATATTAGCACAACCGTTTTCTTAGTATGGCATTACTCGTGCCCTGAGAGCATGAATAAATTAAAGTAAATACAAAACAACGCCACCCTGGGAATTTCAAGCCGTGCAAGGCAACCCATCGCTGAGTGAGGTGCGGGCCGGTGTTTATTCCTTCACGGGGTAGGTGCTGTCGCTCTCTCTCTGTACTATAGCTGATATACAATAGCTGATCGGATAGAAACACTAATTGGAAGTGTTGTCATAGGTAAAGTGCTACGGTGCTGCGCTTCTCCGTTCCCTCATACACAAGTGTGTGTGCGTGTGTACATGGTTGTGAAGATCGGCAGGTAAGGAAACAATTGTCATTGTAAGCTCTATTTTGTGGCAGCTGTATGAAGAATAGTTATTAATTAACTTTCTTAGGTCTTCCCCCCCATCGGGACCACTGCTGCTCTGTTTCCGGACACTGCTGCTTTTTCCTTCCGGCGTCCCCTCTGGTTCCTCTGCAACTCCGTTTGAGGAAGCTGTGCGCAAGTGCTTGAAAAGTGGACTGTGGTGTCGTCAGCCGCTGCCCTTCCAGTGGCGTGCAGGGTGTGACGTCAGTGTGGCCACTTGCCTTACCTACGGCATGTCGCGAGTGCCAGAACCAGTTGAAGGGTGATCTGTATTTAATTGTGAAAATCATTCAGTGTTTGTGTGTTGGGTTTAAAGGGTTATCTTTTGTTTATTTATGTAGTTTTGTTGTGTTGTAGTTTAGCATGCCAATTTTAATGATTTACTGAGTGACTAATTGTGAATAAACACTGCATTTTAAGGATGGTATAACTGACAAATGTTTAGATTAATTGTAATAAATCATTGTTATTTTGAACAGTTGTCCCGGATGTTTTAATCAGTGCAAGGCGAACCTGCGTGGCCTTAAAGTAAATGCTCGGGGTGAAATTCCCAGGGTGGCGTTGTTTTGTATTTACTTTAATTTATTCATGCTCTCAGGGCATGAGTAATGCCATACTAAGAAAACGGTTGTGCTAATATGTAGGACTAAAGCAGACAAGCAACTCTGTTTCCCTGATTTCTTTTTGTCAGGACAAAAGTTAAATGTTTGCTCAAAAACTAAATATCTGGGTCACTACATCATTGACCAGCTATGTGATGATGATGACATTTATCGACAGTGTCGCATGTTGTACGCCCAGGCAAACATTCTGAGGAGGAAGTTTCACATGTGCACTAATGAGGTAAAAATATGTTTGTTTAAAGCTTACTGTACATCCTTGTATGCAGCTCCTCTGTGGTGTAAATTTAAAAAAGCTAGCATGCAGAAGCTTAAGGTTGCTTATAATGACTCCCTGAGAATTCTACTTAAGAAACCAAGGTTCAGCAATGCAAGTGAAATGTTCTGTAATGCACATGTCAGAACGTTTCAGGCGCTCATGAGAAATTTGATGTACAAGTTTATGCGTCGTTTGTGCAGCTCCATGAACAGTCTTATTGTAACGTTTTCACATCCCTCTGTCAGTACGCTAAGATACCTGTCGTCTCTGTGGAATCATTGGTACGCAAGTCTCTTATAAGATTTTATTTTTTATTAAATATATTTTTATTCTTTTTATTTTTTTCGGTATGTGTTGTGTGTGTTATGTTTTTTTGTGGACCACGAGTCTGTCGAATAAAGTTGATGATGATGATGTGCTGACCGGGGCAGAAACCAGACTGAAACTGTTTGTATAGACTGTTATCGGTTAAATGGAGGTGGAGTTGAGAGGCGACTGTTTTTTCCAGAATTTTAGAAATGAATGGAAAGTTAGAAATAGGACAGAGATTTTTGAAGGTATTATGATCCAATCGTGGGCAGCACGGTGGCACAACTGGTAGAGCTGCTGCCTCTCAGCGAGAAGGTTGCCGGTTCAAATCCCGGTCCGGGGCCTTTCTGGGTGGAGTTTGCATGTTCTCCCCGTGCATGCGTGGGTTTCCTCCGGGTACTCCGGTTTCCTCCCACAGACCAAAAAACATGCTTGTTAGGCTGATTGGTGACTCTAAATTGACCCTAGGTGTGAGTGTGAGAGTGGATGGTTGTTTGGTGTGAGTGAGACAGGTCCCTCTTGTAAATGAGTCCCCGTGACTCAACGAGGCTAGCCTGTATAAATAAAGGTTGAATGAATGAATGAATGAATGAATGAATCCAGGTTTTTTTAACGATTGGAGTGATAACTGCAGTTTTGAAAATAACTGGGACAGTTCCAGAAGAGAGAGAAGAGTGGATAATAGCAGAAATGAACGGAAGAAGTGATACAATGCAATATTTAACAAGGGCTGTAAGGAGAGGATCCAGTGAGCATGTAGAGCAGGGGTGTCAAACTCATTTTCACCGAGGGCCACATCGGCATAATGGCTGACCTTGAAGGGCCAGATGTAACTTATAAATGTAACTAAATGTAATCTAATGTAATGTAAAATAAATGTAACTACCGTACTCCTTAATGTTGAATAACTCATTTATTATAACTTATTCAACTGACAATTACAGTTGCATAGAAAACATCTGTTTGCTTGTTGCTCTAACATAAATCCTTTTAAAATTTGTCAGCTTATGAAAACCCACATAACTCCATTAATGAAGGATGAAATTGTCCAAGTTAATTAAAAAAAAAAACATAAAACTGAGCTGCAAAGAACATGTATGACACATGTAGCATCTCACCCAAAAAGGCTACACACAGCCTTGCATCCAACTGTGAATGACAACAATTTGTGTGCATACACATACCAAAATAAAGGTTGACTCAGTTCACAACTATATTACCGTACTCAAGTTGTTTGGTTAGTCTTTGATGAGGAGATGCTGCCTGTCCTTGAACACACCAAGTGGATTCTCTCTCTATGATTGATCATGTTCTGAAAATGATAAACACAAAACAAAATGCAAGCACAATCATTAAATTGCACACAGTTGAAATGTTCTTCTTCTTTGTTGAATTACATTTTATTATATTTTAATTAATCTAAAAAAGCTAAGTCTGGTCCTCTGGACATTTAAAAAACAAAACAAAACTTCATCTTTCAGGGATGAAGATGTTCACATCCTTGATAGAGAGGAACAATGGTTTGAGAGACGAGTAAAAGAGGCCATCTTTGTGAAAAGAAACCATCCAAGGAAGGGGAACATATTATTTTAGGTGGCTGAAATAATCACCTGTTTTTTGTTTTGTTTTTTTGAATGTCCAGAGGACCACACTTAGCTTTTTTAGATTTTTCTACCTGGATTATTGAGAATGCATCAGGATATATTTGAATTAAATTTTAAGAAAATGCTAACCTGACAAACAGGAAAGTGGACAAGATTGTCCTGTTTCACTTGCCACATCCATAAGTCCAATTTTCGCAGGAAAGCCGTGATCGCGTCGGACATCTGCGTGATGACTTGTTTGCGTCCCTGCAGCTTCTGATTCAGCTGGGCGAGATGGTCGGTTATGTCGCACAACACAGCAAAGTCACACAGCCACTTTGAAGCTAGCTTTCACTGCAGCCTCGTTTTTGGCTGTGGGTTTCATGAACAAACTCTGCTGCGACTGCAGTTTGCCTTTTAATTCTTGGCAGAATGTGTTGCTTTTCTTGAAGGCTAGCTTTAGCGTACTTAGCTCCGTGTTTGGTTTCAAAACCGACACCGCCTCGTAACACAAAAGACATACCGGTCTTTCTCCTGGAAGCACAAACAAGTATTCGCCTTCCCATCTTTCTTGAAACTTCCGTCTGTATCAACTTTTCTCTTTCTGGACATGTTGGGATCATTATTTATATCTCAATTCCACTCGTTGGCATGAAGGTAGAAACACTGCCTCGGCTACCGTAGTCGAAAGGCATTGTGGGAAAACCATTGTCGAAAGGCATAGTGGGGCTGCCGTAGTCGAAAGGCATTGTGGGAAATGTAGTTTTTGGTCAAAACTCGCTCGTATTAATTTTTAGACACTCAAAACTTTTTAATTAAGCTCTCGCGGGCCAGATAAAATGACATGGCGGGCCACATCTGGCCCGCGGGCCAAGAGTTTGACACATGTGATGTAGAGGACTTGATGGGCTGTGGCACAGTGGTAGTGGCAGCCGACCCCAGATCGGAAGGTTGGAGCTTCAAATCCCGCTTCCGCCCACCATGTGTCGTTGTGTCCCTGGGCAAGACACGTAACCCCGAGTTGCTCCCGGTAGGTCTGGATGGCGCCTTGCATGGCAGGCTACCGCTACCGGTGTATGAATGTGTGAATGAATGGGTGGATAGCTGGTATTGTAAAGAGCTTTGGGGCTCCTCACAGGGGGCTGGAAGGCACTATATAAACAAGCTCCATTTACCATTACCATTTACCATAAGTTTGGGTCCTGGAGGGTGCGTGGGAGTTTGCCCAACCAGTTTACATGTGCTTTGTGGACTTGGAGAAGGCATTCGACCACGTCCATCGGGAGGTTCTGTGGGGGGTACTCCGGGAGTATGGGGTACCAGGCCCTTTGATACGGGCTGTTAGGTCCCTGTATGACCGGTGTCAGAGCTTGGTCCGCATTGCCGGCAGTAAGTCAGGCTCGTTTCCAGTGAGAGTTGGACTCCGCCAAGGTTGCCCTTTGTCACCGATTCTGTTCAGAACTTTTATGGGCATAATTTCTAGGCGTAGCCAAGGTGCTGATGGGATCCGATTTGGTGGCCTTAGAATCACTTCTCTGTTTTTTTGCAGATGATGTGGTCCTATTGGCTTCATCAGGTCGTGATCTACATCTTTCGCTGGAGCGGTTTGCAGCTGAGTGTGATGCGGCCGGGATGAGGATCAGTTCCTCGAAGTCCGAGGCCATGGTCTTGAGCCAGAAGAGGGTAGCGTGCCCTCTCCGGGTCGGGGATGAGGTCCTGCCCCAAGTGGAGGAGTTGAAGTATCTCTGGGTCTTGTTCACGAATGAGAGAAAACTGGAGCGTGAGATCGATAGGCGGATAGGTGCAACATCCGCAGTGAAGCGGGCACTGTACCGGTCTGTCGTGGTGAAGAGAGAGCTGAGTCAAAAGGCAAAGCTCTCAATTTACCGATCAATCTACGTTCCCACCCTCATCTATGGTCATGAGCTTTGGGTTGTGACCGAAAGAACGAGATCTCGGATACAAGCGGGTGAAATGAGTTTCCTCCGCAGGGTGTCTGGACTCTCCCTTAGAGATAAGGTAAGAAGCTTGGTCATCTGGGAGGGACGTGGAGTAGAGCCGTTGCTACTTTACATCGAGAGGAGCCAGTTGAGGTGGCTCGGGCATCTGGTTAGGATGCCTCCTGGACGCCTCCCTGGTGAGGTGTTCCGGGCATGTCCCATCGGGAGGAGACCCAGAGGAAGACCCAGGACACGCTGGAGGGACTATGTTTCTCGGCTGGCCTGGGAACGCCTTGGGATTCCCCCGGAGGAGCTGCTCCACGTGGCAGGGAAGAGGGAAGTCTGGGCCTACTTACTGAGGCTGCTACCCCTGCGACTCGACCCCGGATAAGCGGAAGACAATGGATGGATAGATGGATGATCAGTTAGGACTGACGTGCACCAAAATGTTACATGTTCTAGAAGCAGATGATTTGACAAAATCCTGAAACCCATGTTGCTCATTATGTTGGAGCCTAACTGAGCCCCATAGGGCTGATAACGGTCATCAGATGACTCCCTCTCCTAGGTCAGGCTCCAGAGTGGGATCTCGGTAACCAACATTCATCAGTTTCCTTGATTTGGACTGTCCAAACAAGTATTTTTTTATCACAGTTGTTGATCATTTCAACAAATACATTATTTGGATGTTTTCTAAAAATAAATTGACATTGGTGGCACCATAGTGGCACAACTGGTAGAACTGCTACATCTCAGTGAGCAGATTAGCTCTCTCCATACATGTGTGGGTTTTATCTGGGTACTCCAGTTTCCTCCCACAGACCAAAAACATGTATGATATGCTAATTAGTTACTCTAAATTGTTCCTAAGTATTACCCCGGCTTTACACTGCACGCGGCTCCGCCCCGCTCCGGTCCGCAGGTCGCAGCTGGACGAGTCCAATTTCCACTGCCTCCGCTCCGCTCAGGTCCACCTGGATGCGCCGCTCCGAGACACGTGCGCGGGAATTGCGAGATAGCGCGATAAATCAAGTGATAAATAAGTAAGTCAGAACAAAACAATTCATTCGGTGGAAGAAGGAGAACAACTGTAGAGAGACTGCTACCTTGATCTTCTCTCGTAAATGAGCTACATGGTTTGAGCAACAGGAAGTGATGTTTACATTTCAGAATAAAATACTTTTTTATTTATTTATTTCTTGTATTGCGTTTGTAGGCGTAGTCATAGTCATAAATATAATAGTTTAGTCATAGAATAGTCATAAATGATAGTTTGACAGCATTTTTGTACAAATAAATCCGTATAGAGCTAGGATTAGTCCGCCCGTGGTGATTTTATTTTGTA
>JBBPBX010073408.1:0-11877 GCA_038048925.1 Garcialebias charrua | reverse complement strand
TCACTAGGAAAGAAAGTCAAGCACAAATAAGCAACTTCACATTCAAACCAAGCCCAAAAAGCCACAACTCATGACTCACAAGATTTGCAAGCGACAAAAAATAAAATAAAAAATAAAAAAAGACCAAATTCGCTTATAATAAGCGGACTTGGCAACTATGGTTGACAGCCAAAAGTTTGCATGCAAAAGGAGGACCAGCAATCTAACGACTAATCATTAGTACCCTCATGGCTGCTTGCTATTCACAGAGGGCTGAGTGATACTCGCAGTAACAGCACTGCAAGAGGGGGACGGTTGGGCATGGTTTGTGAGAGTGGACTTTTATTTTCAGTTGATGATGGAGGCGTTGGGGGAAGAAGATTAGATATCTCTATTGTTAATCGAGGAAAAGCACTGTTTTGCATATTTATCGTGAAAACACTACCGTTGACCCCACGGCACGCTGCACAGCGGAGGTGCACTCCCTCATGGTCAGCATAGTCATGGAGAACTACCTGTGCCTTTGCACTGTCTCCTTATTATTTGACTATCTTGTTACTTTAGCTGGAACAGTTGTACAGATATTTCTAACAGACTCAGCCAGCTGCTTTTGAGGAGCAGTGTACTGCAGCCACGGAACAACAATCTATGAGGTGCATGTCTGAGTGTTGTCCTGTGGCTCTCCTGTGAAGAGGTTTAGTTTTGTTAATGTTTTAACTTCCACCGCTTTCTATGTGCACCAAAGGGTCCAAAAAAGTAACTTGTTGTGAGCATCCTCTCTGGTGAATTTGATGTTCATGGCCATGGCTGTTTGATTACATTTGGAAGTGGGTCATATGAAAAGTGGGCCACAGGCAGTAATTATTGCCCTCCACTGAAAAGCCAAGCTGAAAAAAATATATATATACTGTATATTTTTTGTTCGTGTCTGTATGCGGCTCTATTTGTTATGATCTCATGAAACCCTGAACATTTTTTAAATGAAATTTGCAAAAACTAACAATGTTTTGAGCTTAGCTAATGCTGCTGTTGCCTTCTGTTCATACTGCATGGGTCAGACAGGCCAATCACAAAGACTTCTACTAATGAGGCTCAAAGTGTAAAAGAAGCTCTGATAAGTCTATTTTTAGAATTAATCAATTCTAATCAAAATTCAATCAAACATTCTGGAAGCTTTGCATAGAACTAAAGACATTTTAACAAGGGTTGTAACTTGTATTTGGCCCACAGGTCACTTGTTAAATAGGCCTGACCGACACAAAACATCACAATATTTAACTACTGTCTGTGGCCAACCCACAAATGAAGGAAATGCAAAAGTATTTTAGAAGAAAACTCCCATTTATTTTTCCTTGCAGTTTGCTAAATGCTAGTTTAAGCTTGATCCGCTGTGAATGCTATTGCATAATAAAATACTTTGCTTTTTAATCTCAAACACCAACATTCATCTTGAAAGATGCATGCAACTGTTACCATCTTCAAATCAGCTGCAAAGAAACTGCTCCTCAGACAAGATTTTAAAACTCGTACCAGCGTATTTTATCTTGTTTGCACACCACAAATTTTCTAATAAAACCCCAGGACAGCTTGTAAAAATAAGAGTAAAATGTTTTCTTTAAAGCCCAATTGCTCAAGAGCTCATAATTTTTTTTATTTAAATCTCCAAACTAAACAGAATAACACAAACTAAAGCAAAGGTTCTTACTGGGAGCTTGGCGCTGCGGGCTCTGTTCGCAGGAGTGTAAATGTTCAGGTACAGACAGTCCTCCGAAGTGCCTGGAAGGTCTACCAACATGCCACCAAGCAAATCTACCAACTCTTGAAAATACTGCATGTTCTGAACGCACCTGAAAAGGAGACGTTTTTGTCAAAAAGCATTGGGGCAAGCATCCTGCGAGCGATGTGCTAAAACTGGAAGGTGCATCTCTTACATGTTGGGCTGCTTGGTGGCGTCTCTCAGTCCTTCCCATCCCTCCACAGGTTGAGGTGCAACCAGTCGCAAGGGGCCGACAGGGGGCTTGGCAAAGGGGACACCAAGGAAGGCGTGGGCTCCAGTCTCCTTCCCTTTCACACTCACATACTCACCTTTAAGGCTCCCGAGCTTTGTTTGGACTTCTGGTGCTGTCAGGATTTAAACACTTCCATTCAATTCAACTTTATTTTGGTAAATTAAAAACATTTACACACAAAAAGAAAAACAATATAAAATGGTAAATCAATCATTTACCAAAAAAGGAATAGGCTGACTTGCCTACCCTATTCATAGACTCAGCAGTCTACATAATGACATATACAATATCTACTGTCCACATATATACATAAGTGCACAAACAGACTTTTTTTTCATTTAAAGATAGCTTATTATAATCAAACCACTTTTTAAACTCAGCTAGCTTCCAGTAATTCAGACTTTTTCAGACTCTTCTCGATTCAGACTCTTAATAAAACCAAACCCACACTCCCAAAGTGGCTGAAAACAGGTGAACAACAGTAACATCTAGCTGTTTGTTTACATTGAGTGCATGCCCACATTTCAAAATCCAATAAGACATTTGGAAAACTATTGAACTCTTTCAAACTGCACCATTTTAGATAGTTCAAGGTGACTTTTTATGTTTAGTAATAAAACTGGATTAAACTGCTGCTCTAAGGTGTGTTGGGGGTGAGGTACTTTGAGCTCTGGGATGATGAAATGTGTTGGAAACTGACCTTTAGCAGACATTTGTTAGACAAAAAACACACACACCCTCAGTTCTGACAAGTATAGTACTAGTTCTTAGATTGCATGCTATACTTTTTAATGTCCTATAATGCTGATTTCCACTGTGGCTCTTCTAAAAAGTCATGTGTAGAGATGAGAGTTGGGGGTGGTATTCTCTATACAAAATTAAAGATAAGCTCAAGTTATCTGTTACCTTTAATCACAGTGAGCATGGAGGTAAAAGGCAGTGGTGGGATGTAACTAAGTACAAATACTTTGTTACTGTACTTAAGTACATTTTTCATGTATCTGTACTTTACTTAAGTAGAATTAAATGTGGGTACTTTTACTTTTACTGCACTACATTTTACATGAAGTATCTGTACTTTCTACTACACTACATTTCTATAATGTGTTGAGTTACAAGTTACATTCACGTTGCAACTTTTTGATTTGTCGTTAGTTTGAAAGTAACTGATGTTGAGAGAGTTGGTCCACTGAATCACTGCAAAGTGGACAGGTAACATTAGACCTGCCTTCAAGAAGAGCTGGACCAATGATGTATATTCTTGTGTATAAGTCATTTAGCTGGGAGCACCCACAGCACCACTAACACACACAAAATGGATTCCACCACAAAGATTCATCCAGAAGATACACAACACCCATGGCTTTATTGAAATATTATTGAAAGACTATTGAAATATTATTGAAAGACTATTGAAATATTATTGAAAGACTATTGAAAGACTGTTCAGTACAGCAGGACAGATTCTCTCTCCCTAAAGAGCCAGACATGGACTCAAAAACTTTGAAAACCAACTTCTTCTGAACTTGAACAAGAAATTCTTGCTGCAATATTACAAGCCCAAAACCAGAAAAGTTGGCACGTTGTGGAAATCGCAAATAAAAACAGAATACAATGACTTGCAAATCTTTTTCAACCTATATTCAATTGAACACACTGCAAAGACCACATACTTAACGTTCGAACTGGTAAACTTTGTTATTTTTTGCAATTATTAGCTCATTTGGAATTTGATGCCTGCAACATGTTTCAAAAAAGCTGGCACAAGTGACAAAGAAGACAGAGAAATTTGAGGAATGCTCATCAAACACTTATTTGGAATATCCCACAGGTGAACATGCAAATTGGGAACAGGTGGGTGCCATGATTGGGTATAAAAGCAGCTTCCTTGACATGCTCAGTCATCCACATAGAAGGATGGGGCGAGGGTCACCACTCTGTGAACAAATGCGTGGGCAAATTGTCGAACAGTTCAAGAACAACTTTTCTCAACGAGCTATTGCAAGGAATTTAGGAATTTCACCATCTACGGTCCGTAATATCATCAAAAGGTTCAGAGAATCTGGAGAAATCACTACACGTAAGGGGCAAGGCCGAAAACCAACATTGAATGCCCGTGACCTTCGATCCCTCAGGCGGTACTGCATCAAAAACCGACATCAGTGTGTAAAAGATATCACCACATGGGCTCAGGAATACTTCAGAAAACCACTGTCAGTAACTACAGTTCGTCGCTACATCTGTAAGTGCAAGTTAAAGCTCTACTATGCAAAGCAAAAGCCATTCATCAACAAGATCCAGAAACGCCGCCGGCTTTGCTGGGCCCGAGCTCATCTGAGATGGACTGATGCAAAGTGGAAAAGTGTTCTGTGGTCTGATGAGTCCACATTTCAAATTGTCTTTGGAAACTGTGGACGTCGTGTCTTACGGACCAAAGAGGAAAAGAACCATCAGGACTGTTATAGGCGCAAAGTTCAAAAGCCAGCATCTGTGATGGTATGGGGGTGCATTAGTGCCCAAGGCATGGGTAACTTACACATCTGTGAAGGCACCATTAATGCTGAAAGGTACATACAGGTTTTGGAGCAACATATGCTGCCATCCAAGCGACGTCTTTTTCATGGACGCCCCAGCTTATTTCAGCAAGACAATGCCAAGCCACATTCTGCACGTGTTACAACAGCGTGGCTTCGTAGCAAAAGAGTGCGGGTCCTCCCCTGGCCTGCCTGCAGTCCAGACCTGTCCCCCATTGAAAATGTGTGGCGCATTATGAAACGTAAAATACGACAACGGAGACCCCGGACTGTTGAACAACTTAAGCTGTACATCAAGCAAGAATGGGGAAGAATTCCACCTGAAAAGCTTCAAAAATTGGTCTCCTCAGTTCCCAAACGTTTACTGAGTGTTGTTAAAAGGAAAGGCGATGTAACACAGTGGTAAATATGTCCCTGTGCCAACTTTTTTGCAATGTGTTGCTGCCATTGAATTCTAAGTTAATGGTTATTTGCAAAACAAAATAAAGTTTCTCCGTTCGAACATTAAATATATTGTCTTTGCATTCTATTCAGTTGAATATGGGTTGAAAAAGATTTGCAAGTCATTGTATTCTGTTTTTATTTGCGATTTGCACAACGTGCCAACTTTTCTGGTTTTGGGCTTGTAAAATGTGTCAGTTCATGGGATGTTAGGAGACAAGAGATTTCTCCAAATGTCTCGACACTCAGGTCCAAGTTTTGAAAATGTTGTCAGGAAGTTAAAGTATTGTTCATTGTTGATCCATTACAAGATTGACTAGACAATATTTTAACTAGAGTTGATGACAAACGAGTTGAAGTGATCTATTCCTTTGTTAGTTGTGTCTAATGCTCCTTTTTTCAAACAGACAACTTTTACTTAAATGTGTTTACTGCAGTTAAAATGACACATTGGTTTTATTTTGTGTTAAATAAAAACTTTCAAAGGTATAATCATTCCTCTTTCTTATTTTGCTTAATGGTATTTAACTCATCACTGAAATTCTGACACACAGAATCAAAAGTCCAAGTGTGAACTGTGTCACAGAGTAAACACAATAAAAACATGCATTATCTGCAGCATTGTTCATTAAAATGGCTCAACACTATTAATGTATTACAGAAAATATACATACAGTATGCACACTTATGATATTGTAGACCATTGCATTAGTTAATACATTCAGCAAGTACTTTTACTTTAATACTTTTAAGTATTTTTAAATCAAGTACTTATTTACTTCTACTTAAGTAAAAACATTAATATGGTACTTCTACTTTTACTAGAGTACATTTTTGTCTGTTTATTTGTACTTTTACTTAAGTACAGTGTTTGAGTACTTTCTCCACCACTGGTAAAAGGTAACTAACGCCCATAGGATCTGTCCAGATGACCTGACTTTGACTTTTTTTCGAGTCCATACAATGAAAATACTGAACACTGACACCTTTAAAACATGACATTCACTGCAGACTGATCTACATCAGACACTTCTCAAGGCCAAAATAATAAGTTCCCCCTACTTACCATGCAGTTCTGCAAAAACACCGAGAAATAAAAAGGGAAAAATACAGCACATTTGTTTTGCACGGAACTTCATGGTGTGGTGTGGAGTGTTGCGACACTCCTGCTGGACTTTTGCAGAAAGGAAATGAGCCGCCTTCTTCTTCTTCTTCTTCTAGGAGCCAGGAGGGACCGTTCCAAGTTCTGACAGACAGATGTGTCTGATCTGAACCCTCCTCGACACAAGATCTGTGCAGTCTGGATTTGAGCAGATTACCTGCAAGGTGTCACGTGACTATCTGCGCTCCACCCCTCATCATGGCAACAAATGGTACTGAAGCAAATCGGTTCAGGTAAACAGTTGCACGTGACCAGCTGTAGTTTGTTTTAAGGTTGACCGTTTTCTTTATATCACGCGCAAACATAAACGATTTTTTAAAATGTCGCGCAAAAATATACAGTATCCGACTGTCTCTATCGCTTTAAATGAGCTCGTCTCGTGCAGAGCGAATCTTTAAATAAAATCAGATTTTCTGGTGGTCGCGAGTTCGAGGCCAACTCCCGCACGAGTTGTCAAAAATAAATAAATTCAGTTTATTTATAGGCCTAGCACAAAGTCGTCTCAGGGCACTTTACAGAACATACATAAGCCAATTAGTGAAGTTCTCTTATCTAAGGAAGCCATGCACAGTGCACACTCGTTGAACCTTCAAAATAATAATAATAAAAAGAGCCGGAAAAGTTTAATTCTTCTGTTATTTGCTGTAAAACGTGGGCAAAAATTGCTCAGAGTATCAACTTTTTAGAATGATTAATAATAATAATAATAATAATAATAATAATAATAATAACGTTTGGCCGCACGGTGGCGCAGTTGAGCTGCAGTCTCTCAATGAACAACCAAATCTTGGTCCTTTCTGGGTGGAGTTTGCATGTTCTCTCTCTCTGTGCATGCGTGGGTTTTCTCCGGGCACTCCGGTTTCCTCCCACAGACCAAAAACATGATGTTATGGTTGATTGGTTCTAAATTGTCCCTAGGTGTGAGTGAGAGAGTGAAAGCTGCTATATGTAACTTTTCTAACAATATATTTTTAACATATTTCTTCACTCTGTCACTAGATTGATGTTAGAGAGGTAATCTCTGAAAAAAACTAAAAAAAAATATTGTCCCCTTGCTTCTCCAGGTGGTAAATAAGCATTTCTAAAAAGAAAAAGTGACCCGCCATTTTCCAGCCAATAAAAACAAAGTTTGTAACCAGCCAATAAAAACCGAGCTTGAATTTGAATCAGCCAATAAAAACAGAGCTTGAATTTGAATTTCAACAGACCACAAGGGGGCAGAGCCATATATGGCTCTGAGGGGGAGGGATCATAATGCTTTGCTTGTTGAAATTTTTTCTAAGTGCTGCTGTTCTACAGAAACTGCAGACTGAACCTTGAATGATTGTTGTTTGTCTCTATGTGTCCCTGTGATGGACTGGAGACCTGTCCAGGTAAAGATCATTTGTATGGATTTCAAACCAGGATTTATTTAAAAGGGTTGATACACCTGGTAAAGTTTATGACATTTCAACACCAAATAGTAGTGATTCAGCCCCCACTACCATAATATGTAATATTATCTTTCTATATTACTAAATATACTAAACATCACTAAATATACTAAATATATTAACTATTACTAAATATTAATTGCCTAATATGTACTATAATAATACAGGTTTGAAATACTAAATATGTGTTACACAAGTACAAATAGTAGTGATTCAGCCCCCCACTACCATAATATGTAATATTATCTTTCTATATTACTAAATATACTAACTATTACTAAATATACTATTACTAAATATATTAACTATTACTAAATATTAATTGCCTAATATGTACTATAATAATAAAGGTTTGAAATACTAAAGATGTGTTACACAAGTACAAATAGTAGTGATTCAGCCCCCCACTACGTAATATATCTTTCTATATTACTAAATATACTAACTATTACTAAATATTAATTGCCTAATATGTACTATAATAATAAAGGTTTGAAATACTTAATATGTCTTACACAAGTATTGCAGTAACAATAATATGAACAGACACAAAAGTATAAAATACACATGATTTTACAAACCAAACAATTCCAACAAACAAACTCTATAACAGTCAACTGAACAGAAGTAAAATGCACAAAACCAAAAATAAAGGCAGAACAAAAACAACACTGTCTGTGCTGCTAAATGCAGAGTACCCTGATGCATGCTCAATCATCCAGGTAGAAAAAAAAAAAAAAAGTTAAGTCTGGTCCTCTGGACATTCAAAAAACAAAACAAAACGAAGCAAAAAAATATTGTAGAAACATTTCGTCTTTCCTCCGAAAGACTTCTTCAGCCTGAGGAGCTGTATTCAGCTCAGTCTTATAAACAGCACCTTCTCGCAGTTTGTTGCTGACAGCCAAAACTAGCTGCTCACATGATCAAGGAGGACCATCAGCCTAACGATGGATCGCAGCACATCTAATAACTACTGCTCCCCGGCGCGCTTTCTATAGCTGCCCGCTGCCACCTGGTGGTGATTGGGTTAAATGCAGAGTCAAATTTCGTCTTGTGTGGAAACATGCATAGATGACAAAAATATGACATTATTATTATTATCATTATTATTATTATTATTATTATTATTATTCAGCACCCTGTATGATCCATCTTTAGGCTGATGGTCCTCCTTGATCATGTGAGCAGCTAGTTTTGGCTGTCAGCAACAAACTGCGAGAAGGTGCTGTTTATAAGACTGAGCTGAATACAGCTCCTCAGACTGAAAAAGTCTTTCGGAGGAAAGAAGAAACGTTTCTACAATTTTTTTTGTTTTGCTTTTGTTTTGTTTTTTGAATGTCCAGAGGACCAGACGTAACTTTTTTTAGATAAATGCAGAGTAGATCATTTAGGAGACTGGAGCATCCTCACTTCCAGCTGTTCTTCTCTGTCTGTAGCTTTGCCCTCCAGTCGTCATAAGACTGAGTCAGACTGTTCACAACATCCATCCATCCATCCATCTATCCATCCATCTTCTGCTTGTTCAAAAGTCAGGTCGCGGGGTCAGCAGCTTGAGGAGGGAGGCCCAGACATCTCTTTCCACATCCACCTTCAACACAACATTCTGGAAGAGTCAATGGGGGAAACAGATGTGGTAAACTTTCTTTAACAACAGGTCAGCAGGGGTCGCTGTTTTACAAGGGACGTTCAGAGGAAACATCATACAGCAATTTACAGACGCCAATGGTAGATGGATTATTCTAATAGTTGATATTGATCAGACACAATTTATAATAATAAATGTTTAAGGCTTCAACAACCCAAAACATAAAATTTATTTATTTGTTTTATTTCATGCATGACCAATTCAATGTTATCCTTTTTTTGTTGGACGAGAGTATAGATGAGAAACAAAACACCATCCAATTTAGAACCTATAATAGAAGGGGCCTAATTGATACATGGAGAAATAAACATCTGGATTCCAATCTTTACACATAGAGTAATAAGGACAGATCACAAAAGTCTCGCGTAGACTTTTGGTTAATTTCTTCAGATATTGTATATAAAGTAATTGATGGAGATGAAACCCCCTAAAGACCACAAGGCAATTACTATTAAAATAGATGTACAATTATACCACCACAATCATAGTAAAGATTATTGGAAATTTAATAAAACTCTGCTACAAAATCAAGATTTTCTAAATAAAGCCCTAGGACTCATTAATGAATCCTGGACCCAAGCTAATTCTCTCAAAGAGTATGGTGAATAATGGGAACTAATAAAATACGAAATCAGAAAACTGGCTATAAGAATAAGTAAAATGGTAACTCGTAAGAAAAAAGGGAAAGAGATATATAATCTCCAGGATAATGGAGTTATAAGGACACACATTTATGTGAACAAGAATCTAAAGAATATTCAGTGTTACAGCTAGAATTGGACAAAATCCATGAAGAAAAAGCCAGAGATGGTTTGAACAGGGAGAAAAATGTACCAAATATTTATTTAATCTAGAGAAAAGGAATTCTGAGTACACATTAGTAGGAAAACTTAAAATTAATGATATTAAAGTTGAAAGAAGTGTGTCAAACTATGTAACAACATTCTACCAAAAAATTATACACAGCAGATTTAAAAAATGAAGGAATCATACAAGGAAATGGACTGAACTTCATAAAACACTGTTCTACAAAGTGTTTTGAGATAATGCCTGTTATTCGCACACACTAATATATTTGAAAAACATACATGCATCAAATACATTTGTAACTTAAAAAAAACTTTCAGCTTCTCCCTTCTTCGGGGGTCAGTGAACTAAGTCGCACGACGCAACCACAAACCACCACCGAGCTACCACAGCCCTCTGTGTGGAGCAGAGAGCGGTGCCAAGGGGAGCAGAGGGTGGGGGATGAGGGCCTTGCTCAAGTGTCCAGAGTGGGGCGAATGAGGGTGGAGGCAGGTGGAGGCGCTTCACTTATACCGCCCACATTTTAATGCTGTCGGTACCAGGAGTTGAACCAGCAATCTTCCGATCACAAGCCCACCTTCTCTATTCTCTGCACCACCATTCCCATTTGTAACTTTTAACGTGATTATTAAAAATAATCAATAAAATAATAAAATAATAAAAAAAAAATAATGATTAATAATAAATAATACAACACCCATCCAGGCTGTCATATTGTAAAGTTTGCAGATGATACAGCGGTGGTGGGATGCATCACAAACAATGATGAGTCCAGCTACAGACAGGAGGTGGAACACCTGGAGAGCTGGTGCAAAGAGAATAATCTTCACATGAATGTGAAGAAGACAAAGGAGATGATTGTGGACTTCAGAAGGAACAAACACACCCACGCCCCACTGAACATAGGTGGATCTGCAGTGGAGGTGGTCTCCAGCTACAAATACTTGGGTGTACACTTGAATGATAACCTCAGCTGGAGCAACAACACCACCAGCCTGATCAAGAAAGGTCATCAGAGACTCTACTTCCTCAGACGGCTGAGACGAGCTGGTCTGAGCAGCCCAGTTCTCACCTCCTTCTACAGGTGTGCAGTGGAGAGCATCCTGTGCTCCAGCATCAACGTGTGGCATGGAGGCTGCACAGTTGCAGAGAGGAAAGCTCTACAGAGAGTGGTGAAGGCTGCACAGAAGTCTGTTGGAGTCAGTCTCCCCACCATCACAGACATTTACACCTCCAGATGCAGGAAAAGAGCCACCTGCATCATGAAAGACCTCACTCACCCAGCACACTCACTCTTTGCCCCACTCCCCTCAGGACGGAGGTTGAGGAGCATCAAATGTAGAACCACTAGACTGAGGAACAGCTTCTACCCTGAGGCTGTTAGACTCATGAATAAATAAATAATAAGAATAATCACTGCAAAATATCACATCATGCTGATGCTGATCTGTTTTCTTGTTGCTGTGTTCATCTGTGACCATCTGCTCATACAGACTCATGTTCGTGCTGCTGTTTATAATGATGTTTTTCTACTACATTAGTGCTTAGTGTATTTCTAGTTGATGTTTTTCTTAGTTATATCCTAGATGTTATTACTGTTTTTCTCTTACATTTTATTGTTGGATGTAACTGGGACCCTGTGTACATAATCTCGTTTCATCACATGTACCACATGTGGTGCAAATGACAATAAAGACTCTCTGACTCTGAAAAATGTTTACACCTTAAATATTAAGTATATATTTATTCTTATGTATATATTTGTTATATATATTATTTAACATTTTATTATATATGTATACAGTATATATTTGTGTGTTTGTGTAAATCTATACTGTATATGATATTGATATGACATTTATAAATC
>JBBPBX010073407.1:0-17831 GCA_038048925.1 Garcialebias charrua | reverse complement strand
ATTTCAATTTTATTTATTTATGTATTTATTTATATATTATTTATTTATTTTTCTCTTACCCCCCTGGTTGCCTTGCGGACATTCTGGGGGTGGGCCGTCAGGGGTTGTGCTGGGGTGTGGGGGGGTTCGGGGCCTGCGGGTTCGCCGTGGGCGGGGCTGGCAGTGCGCTCCCTCTGGGGCTGCTTGGACTCGGGTGTCCTGTCCTGTCCTGTCGGCAGGGCGCGGGGTGTGCCGGATCTTGGACGTCTGCTGCTCTCCACCCCAGAATGAATGGGTCTACCTCCTGGGTTTGGATGTGGGCTGCCCCATGTAGGGAGCAGGTACATGTCTTGGACCTAGGGGGTATAGAGTGTGCATCGGGATTATGAATGGAGCGTGTCGTTATTGTTTGTCTTTCTGTGACTGAGGGTGAGGATGAGGGTGGGTCTGAATGAGTGTGTCTGTGTATGAATGTTTAAGTGTCAGGCTGGGACTTGGACTGCCCCCTCTCTGATACTTCTGAGGCTACCCAGTGTCGCGCTCCTGCCACGTGGCCCCCTGGTGGGTGTTCCTCTGCCTACGGGCGTGCTTGGGGCCCTCACTATCTGGGGCTGGGCGCTTGGGCGTTTGTCAGCTCGGCCTGGTGGCTGCCTGGTGGGGCTCGGGTCCTCTGGTCCTGTCAGGTCTGGACCTGAGGGATGGGCGTCCCCGGTGCCCGAGCCTCGGTGACCGGCCCTGGGGCTACGTCGGTGCAGCGGGCTCCGGCGGGGGCCTGTGTATTGTCGCTGTTGACCCCGGGGGGTCATTGTGTGTGGTCCCTGGTGGGGTTCGTCCGGTTCTTCCACTTGGTCGGATCTGGGGAGTGGACGAGTGGCTCGTCCTGTTCGGGTGGTCCTGGGGACTCTGGGCTCGGGGTCCTTCCTGGGGTCTTGGGCTTTGATCGCCCCTTCGTCTGTCTCGGGCTTTGGGGGGACGGGTCTCTGATGCTTCACAGTCGCTACTAAATGTTCTATTGGAGGAACCTTATTCACTTATGCATGCTCACAACCACACACAAATGGATACAGGGATGTATAGTAGATGTATGTAGATGGGTATATAAATGAATATAAATATATATGTATGTATATTGTATATATATTTGTAGGTATGGGTATGTGTATTTATAGAAATCTATTGCAAGGTCATGAATATTATCAGTCTTTATGCTTGTATGTTTCGTTGTTGTGTTCTGTCATGTGCTTTGCAGGATTGTGGACGGAGGTTTGGTGTGTTTGCCTTGTGCTCTTTCTGTGGACAATTGTTGTTTTGTTGTCTCACTTTCTCTTTTCTTTCTTTCTCTCTATTAAAAAAAAAAATACATATTGGAGTGAGAGGATGGCTATAAGGTGTGAAGGGAGGCCATCTATAAATGGAAAAAAAAAAAACAAGTATTTCTCAAGCCAAATCCAGCTACTTCTCTGACATCATCAGTTCTAATGTTGGTAATTCAAAAACATTGTTCTCTCTCCTCCACCGTTCTGTCTCATCTCCTAACTCCCTGCCCTCTCACATGGTTTCCACAGAATTTTGCAACTCCATTATGTCATATTTCAATGAAAAGATTATTTCAATTCATAAACACCTTGGACCAAATACTGCCCCCAGCATCCTTGTTGAACTCCCCCCTCCCTCCCTCCCTTTCTCTGTCTTCTCCCTCCCCCCTGCTGATAACATTGCAGACATTATCAGCAAGTCCAAGTCCTCATCCTGTCAACTTGACCCATTCCCCACAGTTCTTGTTAAATCCTGTCTCCCGTCTCTGCTCCCTATCATCACTAATATCATCCACTCCTCCCTAACCTCTGGCACTGTTCCCACAGCCTTCAAATCTGCTGCCATCACCCCCATCATCAAGAAACCAGGTCTTGACTTCACCAACTTCAGTAATCTTCGTCCGATCTCCAATCTGCCCTTCATCTCCAAGATCCTTGAAAAAACTGTTGCTAGTCAACTTCACTCACACCTGTCCAACAACAACATTTATGAAGAGTTTCAATCTGGATTTCGCCCCCACCATAGCACCGAAACAGCCCTAGTAAAAATTACTAACGACCTTCTTCTTGCTGCTGACTCTGGTCTTCTGTCCATCCTCATTCTTCTTGATCTAAGTTCTGCCTTCGACACCATCTGTCATTCTATCCTCCTCAACAGACTAACCTCCATCGGCATCTCAGGTACCCCGTTAGACTGGTTCACCTCCTATCTCTCTGACCGCACTCAATTCATTCAGCTTAAATCCTTCCGTTCCCAGTCTTCCCCTGTCTCCACGGGTGTCCCCCAAGGCTCTGTCCTCGGACCCCTCCTCTTCATCATTTACCTCCTTCCTCTAGGCCACATCTTCCACAAACATGGCATCCATTTCCACTGTTATGCTGATGACACGCAGCTCTACTTGTCATCAAAACCTAAAGGCCGGCGCAGAGCTCCGCGCTTGAGCGAGCGCGGCGCCCCGCTGTGTGAGCGCCGTGAGGTCGCCGCTGCACAAGCCCTTTGAACGTTCACGCGAGCGCGCCAAGCTCCAATTTTACGAGCGCCTACGCGAAGCGCGGTGTCTGACCAATCAGCTGCACGCGGAGGGGGACTGAACTGACCCCCTCCGCATGCAGCTGTTCACAGAGAACGTGAGAAGAAAGCAGAGCTCTGTTGGAGCCACACGCTGGTTCACGCTGTGCTCTGCTGCGAACCTCCCACGCGCAGCGCGCGCGTGGCGCGGGGCTCGGTTCAGCGCGGAGCTCTGCACCGGGCTTAACTCCACCCACCCGCCCTCCATCCTCACCGACTGTCTCATTGAGCTTAATCACTGGTTTTCTAACAATTTCCTTCAACTAAACAGCAACAAAACAGAAGTCATTCTCGTCGGTACCAAAAACTCTATTTCAAAATCAGAACATCTTCTCGTCCCCCTTAACAACTCTCTGCTATCCCCCTCCCCTCAGGTCAAGAGCCTCGGTGTCATCCTCGACACCACTCTTTCCTTCACTTCACACATCAACAATATTACTCGGTCTGCCTATTTCCACCTCCGTAATATTAACCGTCTCCGTCCTTCTCTCACGCCCCGCTCCACAGCCATCCTGGTGCACAAGCCGTGTTTCCATCAAGGTTTCTAGCTGCGCATTTTGAAGTATTGCAGCAGAAAAGCTTAATGGAAACGGCAAAATCCGTATTTACTTCCTCAAATTCGCCAAAAAGTTTATACGCTCGCTTGAGGTGGTTTTTGGGATCTTCGAAAATGAGCAGATGCGCAAAACGACAGATGGAAACAGATTTGCCGACTCAGTTCTGCCGTAGCGAACATTCACGTCACGTGACGTTCAGCTGTTTCCGCTCCGGACAACATGTAACATCGCTAAAACTAGTTGGCATGACAGAATAAATACAACTTGCCCGATAGCAACACGTACCTGAAATATTCTCTCCATTTTGACGAGATGTGTGGCCGGGTTCTGTTTTCAACCGCTACTTCCTGTTTACTGTAGACATGCGCAGTGCTGACGTCTGACGTAATGACGCTGACGTCTGACGTAATGACGCTGTGCGTGGCTTGGTAGATGCGCTACAAGCCAGTAGATGGAAACACTTCTGCTTCGCATTAATTTGTATTTACATATTTGCGAGATTTCAAAAATTAGCTCAAAATTCGAAATGAAAATGGATGGAAACACAGCTACAGTCTTGTGACTTCCCGTATTGACTACTGCAACTCCCTTCTCTACGGCCTCCCCAACAAATCTCTCCACAAGTTACAGATGGTCCAGAACTCAGCTGCCCGTGTCATCACTCAAACCTCCTACTATAACCACATCACTCCTGTCCTGCAGCAGCTCCACTGGCTCCCGGTTAAATCACGCATCATCTTCAAAATTCTACTTCTCACGTTCAAAGCTATCCACAACCTTGCCCCTCCTTATCTATCTGACCTCCTACAAATCTCCATCCCATCACGCTCTCTCAGGTCCTCCTCTTCACTACAACTCCATGTACCCTCTGCCCGCCTCTCCACCATGGGGAGCAGGGCCTTCACCTGCTCTGCCCCTCACCTCTGGAACGCTCTACCGCCCGACCTTCGAAACACCACCTCCCTTTCTCTGTTCAAGACTGCCCTGAAAACCCATCTCTTTAGACTAGCTTATCATTAACTTTACTAAATGTATTTTTATCTTCCATTTTATATCCTTTATGTATTTTATATTTCAATTTGTCGCTGATAATGTTTGCTCTGTATTCACTGTGTTGGTTTGTTAAGTGTCCTTGGGTGTCATGAAAGGCGCTTTTAAATAAAACGATTATTATTATTATTATTATGGTATGTTATGGTATGGTATGGTATGTTATGTCATGGTATGGTATGGTATGGTTGGTATGTTATGGTATGGTATGGTATGGTTGGTATGTTATGGTATGTTATGTCATGGTATGGTATGGTATGGTTGGTATGTTATGTTATGGTATGGTATGGTATGATATGTTCTGGTATGTTATGGTATGGTATGGTATGGTTGGTATGTTATGGTATGTTATGTCATGGTATGGTATGGTTGGCATGTTATGGTATGGTATGGTTGGTATGTTATGGTATGGTATGGTTGGTATGTTATGGTATGTTATGGCATGGTATGGTATGGTATGGTATGGTTGGTATGTTATGTTATGGTATGGTATGGTATGGTGTGTTCTGGTATGGTTGGTATGTTCTGATATGTTATGGTATGGTATGTTCTGGTATGGTTGGTATGTTCTGGTATGTTCTGGTATGTTCTGGTATGGTATGGTATGTTCTGGTATGTTCTGGTATGGTATGTTATGGTATGTTATGGCATGGTATGGTATGGTATGGTTGGTATGTTATGGTATGGTATGGTTGGTATGTTATGGTATGCTATGGCATGGTATGGCATGGTATGGTTAATATGTTCTGGTATGGTATTTTCTGGTATTTCTGGTATGGTATGGTATGGTATGAATGGTATGGTATAAAAACTCAGCTCCTTCAGTTTAGTAAATGCCTGTGATGTTTTGTGCAGCAGGTGTTCAGAGCTGAGGGGCTTTTCTTTTTAAAACAGGAAATCAAGTATGCAATAGGTTGGTTGTTACATGGTCGCCTATGAGAGCATTTTTAAAAATTTAGACACCGCTTTTTAAAAAGACTTTATCCACTAATGTGCAAACGGACTCAATAACATGGACGGTTGTCCAGTTGGTTGTCCAGCTCGGTGTGTGTGTGTGTGTTCCTGCTTTGGGAGTTACAGGTTGGGCACACACGGCACAATATGGGCTTTAATTCAGACCAACAGCCGCTCTGTCCAAAAGGAGGCGACGAGGCAATTAGCCCCGGGCGGGAGGGAGAAGAAGGAAAGAACGAAGGGAATTGTGAATTTGACACATTAAATGGTGACCGTCATTAGCATGTGGTTGTGTAGAGTTGTATTCACCGGATCCTTGAATGCATCTTGCTTCACCACAGCGTCCACACCCCCCCCATCTCTGTTCTCAGTCTGTCCATCATCCCTATGGCCACCTTTCAGTCGTAATCACCCTGTTTGGCCTCTGTTTCTTTCAGTTTCTTCGTCTTTTCTGAGGCTTTCATGGGTTTTTATGCTGCCATGCTGCCTGGAATGGAGTCCCTGGGATCCCCACATCACAACAAATTAGGCAGGGTAATTAAACACGGGAACAAAAAAAAAGTGTTGGGCACTAGTTTGTAGGTTCAACACCAGTCACAGCATGAGCTTATCTTTCCTGATTCACAATATAACATTGACACTGTTTACAGAAGTAAAAAACCTGTGGATGTGGCCCAGCAGCAGCTCCTGCAGAGTTTTTGAGGACACATTAAAACTCGATTCAAGCTGAATAAGTCTTTCACGTCGTAGAAGACGCGCCGCAGCTTCTGTTTCGGCTGACTTCCACTCAGCTTCGTGTCTCTGCTGTTTGAGCGTGGAAAAGAGCAAAGCAGGCCCAGCGTGGTGCCTTCTCCTCCATTGTGAGGAGATCACCTCACGCCAGCTTTGCTCTGTCACATTAGTGTTCATGGGCACAGCAAGCGACCGACAACCAGGAGAGAAGCTCGTCCTCCATCTTCTCTCAGCGCCTTTCGGTTCACTTTCATGTTTTTGATTGGCTGCAGGTCATTTAGACCCAAGATTTAAATGTAGAAATGTCAGAGAACAAAAACTTTAATCAGCTCAGCTGTCAAAACTAAGGAAATTGTAATTTATGGACACGTGAATCTACTTTCAGCTTTTCCCTCTTCAGGGGTCTCCACAGCAAGTTGTCGTCCTCCATCTCACTCTGTCCTCTGTGTCCTCTGTCCTCACTCCAACTACCTCCATGTCCTCTCTAACTGCGTCCATAGATCTCCTCTTTGTCTTTTTCCTGGCAGCTGCATCTCCAACATCCTTCTACCAATTTACCCACTATGCCTCCTCTGGACATGTCCAAACCATTCCACCAGAATCCAAATTTTTTGGTTGGGGGACAATTTTGGGTCAAGTTTGGTAAGTTTTTGAATATGTTAAAGGCCCCAAACAGCCGTGCAAAGTGACGGAAAAATAATAATAATAATGAAGAAATCGATGTTCCACCTCCTCCCTCTCATTCACACACATGTACTCTGTCTTACTACGGCTGACTTTCATTCCTCTTCTTTCAAGTGCATACCTCCACCTCTCCAAGTTCTCTTCCACCTGTTCCCTGTTCTCACCACAGATCACAATGTCATCTGCAAACATCATAGTCCATGGGGATTCCTGCCTGACCTCATCTGTTAGTCGGTCCATCACCAGAGCAAACAAGAAGGGGCTCAGAGCAGATCCTTGATGCACTCCCACCTCCACCTTGAAGCTATCTGTCACTCCTACAGCACATCTCACCACTGTCCTGCTGTCCTCATACATGTCCTGCTGTCTTCATACATGTCCTGCTGTCCTCATACATGTCCTGCTGTCTTCATACATGTCCTGCTGTCCTCATACATGTCCTGCTGTCCTCATACATGTCCTGCTGTCCTCATACATGTCCTGCTGTCCTCATACATGTCCTGCTGTCCTCATACATGTCCTGCTGTCCTCATACATGTCCTGCTGTCCTCATACATGTCCTGCTGTCTTCATACATGTCCTGCTGTCTTCATACATGTCCTGCTGTCCTCATACATGTCCTGCTGTCCTCATACATGTCCTGCTGTCCTCATACATGTCCTGCTGTCCTCATACATGTCCTGCTGTCCTCATACATGTCCTGCTGTCCTCATACATGTCCTGCTGTCCTCATACATGTCCTGCTGTCCTCATACATGTCCTGCTGTCTTCATACATGTCCTGCTGTCTTCATACATGTCCTGCTGTCCTCATACATGTCCTGCTGTCCTCATACATGTCCTGCTGTCCTCATACATGTCCTGCTGTCCTCATACATGTCCTGCTGTCTTCATACATGTCCTGCTGTCTTCATACATGTCCTGCTGTCTTCATACATGTCCTGCTGTCCTCATACATGTCCTGCTGTCTTCATACATGTCCTGCTGTCTTCATACATGTCCTGCTGTCTTCATACATGTCCTGCTGTCTTCATACATGTCCTGCTGTCCTCATACATGTCCTGCTGTCCTCATACATGTCCTGCTGTCCTCATACATGTCCTGCTGTCCTCATACATGTCCTGCTGTCTTCATACATGTCCTGCTGTCCTCATACATGTCCTGCTGTCCTCATACATGTCCTGCTGTCCTCATACATGTCCTGCTGTCCTCATACATGTCCTGCTGTCCTCATACATGTCCTGCTGTCCTCATACATGTCCTGCTATCCTCATACATGTCCTGCTGTCCTCATACATGTCCTGTACCAGTCTTAAAGTGTTTTAAGGCATGCGAATGAAAATAAGTACCGGTAATTATAATAAATGGGGACTTTGCTCCTGAAACTTGCATACCTCATCATGCACTGCAGTGTAAGGATCGTTGTGTTTGTGAACTTACAGAGTGAAGCTGGAGATGGGTTGGAATGGACCCAAATGCAGGACATGAAGCTCAAAAGTAAGACTGGAACAACTCGGGACTTTTATAAGAAACCCACAAGTTCTGTATGAACAGAAATAATACAGGAAACACCAGGTCGGCCCATAGGACTTGACTAATCCCAAATTTAGAACTAGAAGGAGACAAGAAACCAAACTTCTGGTTCTTTGTGCTTAGTTTGGTCTGACTGATGAGCTAATGGCTGGTCTGGTGAATCCAACAAGGATTCTTGCTGCAACTTTCCATAGCATTTTGTTTGTATTTTGAAAACCCTTGACATCACTTTAATTTTCCAATGTACAGTAGTTTATATAGAATTCTGCAGATGTTTGCAAGTCCAAACAACAGCAGCAGCAGGTAGTCAGAAATAACGTTCTTGTTCCGGAGTCAAACAGCAGCTTGAGCAGGGAGGTCCAGACAACTCCTTTTTCTGCACAAATCAATGTTTAGGGTCAAAATCACAGCAGTGAAGAAGTTTATCAAACAAAAATTGCAAAGATGTTTAGAGAGTGAAGCAGACGGGACACTGGTCTGACTGGTTGTTAGCTCGTTTGTCTGAACAGAACTCTGTCCAAAATGAGGTTGTTCAGTACGCTATCTACAACAGGTAACATGTTATTTATTCAACAACTTTTAATGGAACCCCAATTCAAAAGCTCTGAAGCTTTTTATTCTCACTTAAAAAATATAAGAAAAGATGAATATTATGAAATAGCATTACACATGCTTCATTTTGTCCTCAACTTTTACATTAATGTTCAGAGAAGCAGCATCTTGAGACAAGTTCAATTCTAAACCAGTTAAAATGTGTTTCATAAAACATGATGGTTTGCTGTAAAATAAGCTGTTTTTATTATTATTATTATTTTTTTAAGTATAGTTTTTTTTTGGATCTTCCAGTCTGTCAGATCATTGCAAACTAAAACCAGTCCAGCCCTGCAGGTCGAACTTTTTGTGCTGTTTCTGATGGACCGGAACAACTAGCACATCACAGAACCAGCTGCAGCAGCTCTCACTGAGCTGCAAACATGAGTATTTTAAAAAATGAAAATTTTCTAGAGTGTGGCTTTAAATACAACCCTATGGAAGGGTATCGTATGGAAGGGTATTGTATGGAAGGGTATTGCTGTCATCCATGAAATAATAATTTTTCAAATTATATTGTACAAATGTGATAAGTAAAAACGTGATATTATGTAGTAAAAACGTGATAAGTATGTAGTAAGAACGTGATATTATGTAGTAAAAATGTGATATTATGTAGTAAAAACGTGATAATTATGTAGGAAAAACGTGATATTATGTAGTAAAAACGTAATAAGTATGTAGTAAAAACGTGATATTATGTAGTAAAAACGTGATATTATGTAGTAAAAACGTGATAAGTATGTAGTAAGAACGTGATATTATGTAGTAAAAATGTGATATTATGTAGTAAAAACGTGATAATTATGTAGGAAATACGTGATATTATGTAGTAAAAACGTGATAAGTATGTAGTAAAAACGTGATATTATGTAGTAAAAATGTGATATTAAAAACGTGATAAGTATGTAGTAAAAACGTGATACTAGTAAAACGTGATATTATGTAGTAAAAACGTGATAAGTATTTAGTAAAAACGTGATATCATGTGGTAAAAACGTGATATTATGTAGTAAAAACGTGATATTATGTAGTAAAAACGTGATATTATGTAGTAAAAACATGATAAGTATGTAGTAAAAACGTGATATCATGTAGTAAAAACGTAATATTATGTAGTAAAAACGTGATATTATGTAGTAAAAACGTGATAGTTATGTAGAAAAAACGTGATATTATGTAGTAAAAACGTGATAAGTATGTAGTAAAAACATGATATTATGTAGTAAAAACATGATATTATGTAGTAAAAACGTGATAATTATGTGGTAAAAACGTGATATTATGTAGTAAAAATGTGATATTATGTAGTAAAAACCCTGTCTTGCTCAACTTTATTAAAAATTGTTCAGCACTGAACCTGTTGGCTCAGTCTAATTTTTCTGTTTCAAAGAAAGAAAAAAATCTAGTTTTTTTCAACCTTTTCTTTCAAATTCAAGAATTGTAGTCGTTATTTCTCCTTTCTTCCAGGTTTTCTTTTCCTTCTTGGCCTCCCTCCCCTCAGCTCGTGAGCTGTCAGCAGAACAATCCGCTCCATTAGGATGCTAATGAGGCTGCGGCCGACAGGTGGCTGCTGGCCACGCGCACAGCTCAATTAAAGCGCTCATTAAGAGGGAAGTTAACGAAGCTGCAGCCAGCAGCGCACAATGTGATGTCACAGGAACAAAGTGCTGGTGCGTGTGTCAGTCTTCCTGTGTGCAGGGCTGTGTGTGTGCACGCCTGTCCACGCGTGAGCGCGCTCGGACTCGAGTGTCTGCAGGGTCAGACGCTCCAAAGGGAAAGCGGAGCGGAGAAAGTTAGATGGACGTCACTAGAGAAAGTTAGATGGACGTCACTAATAAGGCCAGCGCGTGCACGGAGATCAGGTGAGATGACAGAGAGGGAGGAAGAGGAGCAGAGGAGGAAGAAGTCACTCAAACTTGGCCTTTCTCTGTCC
Organism: Garcialebias charrua; assembly: GCA_038048925.1. NCBI lineage: Eukaryota > Metazoa > Chordata > Actinopteri > Cyprinodontiformes > Rivulidae > Garcialebias > Garcialebias charrua. The sequence goes on along the minus strand of JBBPBX010073407.1, from coordinate 7,212 downwards.
GGTCGGGCTGATTAACATCACCACCAAATAAATAAATAAAACCTTGTTAATTCAAACGCTCTCTGTTCATCTGCAGAGTTAAGAGTTTCTATTTTACATAAAATTTTAAGAAGTCAAAATGAATTTGTTAATAAATACAGGTCACAATAAAGAATTTATTATGAGCCGCTTGAGCATTTAGGATACATAACTTTTCCTCTAAACAGCTCATTAATGGCCAGCAATAACAATAAGAATCAGTACATTTGAAAATGAATTAAAGTATTTTTGTATCTATACAATGAATCGTTGTTAAATTTGGTATTAAAGGGATAGTTCAAACCTACAAGTGGCGTTGTGGGGAAATGTTATGAAAAAAACAACAACAGTATTTTACCTGTTGTAGATAACTTGTTGAACATCCTCAGGTTGGAGAAATTGAGTTTAATTGTGACCAAATTAATGGGTTAACAATTAAATCAAACTGACGAGTTAATGGCTAGTCTGAGTGGTTCCTATACCAAAGTGGAATTCTGCCTTTTAAAAATGACATATCCAAATAACAACAATAATAATAATAAAATCATAGTTTATTCGAACTGTGTTTATTAATACTTCACTTTGATATCAAATTCAGCGCAGATATATCACACAGTAAAAAACAAAGTGTCACTTTAACACCATAGAGTTTAATTTAACTCCATTTCAGATCATATTTGGTCCCAGTTGAAAATAGTGTAAAATGTACTCTATAGCCAGTGTCAAATTTTCAGAGTTAATTTTACTCATTTTAGTGTCAAAATCAACAAGTCAGTGAGTCAAATTATTTAACACTATTGTTATTTTACACTCTCCAGAGTAATACTGTTATTTTCATGGAGTTAATTTTACACTAAATTTACTTAAAAAGTCACACTTTATTTATTTATTTTTTTGCCTTTCCAGTTTTTTTTCACACATATACTATATAACGCTAAATTTTAGCATTATGTGAAATTTTAGCATTATATGGCTTTTATAAACTCTACCAATCACAATAATCACAAAGTTATAAGTTCACAGTGACAACATTTATTCAAATTTATGATCCAGTTACATAATTACTATAGCATCAACTGACTGTAGCACTTGGAGTACTGCTGTAATATTTTAATATTTCTACAATAATTGTGAATAGTGAACAGGACAACAGAATAAAGGTGAACTGATATAAAACTTGAGACAGTAGGTGCCATTTAGAAAGTTTTACTGCTGCATGTCAGGAACGGGTACCAAAATAAAATAAATAAATAAATAAACGGGTTGGGAAGTTTTTTTAAATTAATTTTTCATTCACAGCTTTACTTGCAAATGTTTTCTTTTTGAAAAAAAAAAAAATAAATAAATCCTACTTTCATGTATTTATGTTCTAAATTTTTGTTTTAGGTTTGCATTTATTGCTTTGTCATGTAGAAATAACATTAATATAAACATTTTGGTGTTGTTTGCAGAGAAATATGAGTAATATTTGTCTCAAAAGTTAAAATGTTTCCACTGTGCACGTCTAAACACAAATCTCCACATGTAAGCTCTTATCTTGTGTCTTAAAATGATGAAAAACCTGTATTTACTCATGTCAGTTTAAACTGCATGGGTCTGGTGGTGGGGACTGGTTTTAATGGCGGCTCGTAGTTTATTATGTATGCAAATAAAGACGTTGGATGACACAGTAATCAGTTTGTAACCCGGACTTGTTTGGTCTGTAATCCAACGAGGCGTGCTCTCTCAAGTGTGAAAACGAGGCCGTGTGTGTGTGTCATGTTGCTCTCTCGCGTTTTGATCTGCATGTGAGTGTGTTGAGACGTGGAGGATCATGGGAGTTAATGGGGTAGGAGTCTGGTCACCAAACGGGGGTTGTGTGTGGGCACAAACAAGAACACAGTGAGAAAACAGACCTGCCAGATTCCCTCAAAGCTGTCTGAAAGATGTCTGCCCTTATGAATATGCTAATCCCAGTTTAGCATGAACAATAAAAGCTCATTAATTAATGAGCAACAATGGCCTCCTTTTAATATCGGGTTAGTTGTCGTTGTAGTATATTTGTGAATAAAATGTATCAGTCCTAACCGTCCGGCAGGTCGAGACACTTTTTATTATAACGAAGTTGTTAAAAGTTTAAATTAATGCGTTGAGTTAAAACTCTATGGAACTCGTCCCAAAGAGACTCTGATGATTCACCGAGACGCAGACGTTTGGTCTGAATAAGCCGCTGCGTTTGCATTAACCCATATTCAACAGATTTCCACCGTTTATGAATGATGGGAACTGAACTGGATGAATATGGGTCATATTAAGAACAAAAACTCAGACGGCAGCAATTTGAACTAAACCGAGCCGAGACCCGGGCCCGGTTCTGACAGCGTCAATGTGCTGTTCAATGAGATTGGTCACATGGCTAAAGAATTATTAATGTGTAAGGAAAAAATGGTAAAGTTTGGCAGGAGGATGGATTGTACAAAAAAATAAATAAAACTTAGTTCATAAAAATGTTAAAGTAAAAAAAAATGCATTTTCAATCATTTTAAGAGTCAATATTCTGATTTAAAATTGTGATTTTTTTTTGTTAGAAGATGGTTAAAACTTTAAACCATTTAAACTTTAATGGGATGATTCAGATATTTTAGGGTGGGCTTCTTGAAGAAAAGTTATTCACAATAATATCTTACTTATTTAGTCCAAGCAGTAAACCCTGAGGAACTCCATGACGAACTTTGGTGTATGAAGAAGCTTCATTATTTGCATTCACAAACTGGACTCTGTCACATAAACAAGATTTAAACCATTTTAAATCATCCTGTGATCCCAACTAAGATCTTATTATCTTATTGATATTTTCCTAACAGAGCACTTCACTCTCAGACTGCAGGTTTACTTGTGGTTCCTAGAGTTTCCGAATTCAGAAAAGGAAGCACTTTCAGTTCTCAGGCTCCTCTCTTGTGGAACCATGAGACTGACAAATTGTCTAGTTTGAAGACTGGGATTAAGTCTTTCCTTTTTGATACATCCTATAGTTAGGATTGGCTTGGGTTTCCTGAGTTATCCCTTAGTTTTGATGCTTAGACTGCTGGAGGACAAATTGACCACATTTCTTCTCTCTGCTGCTGTCTTTACTTGCTCTACTCCACCTGCTGTTGTAGTTGTAACTATTTATATATTAACATGTTTTATTGTCTTTCCTCCTATAGAAAGTACACCTGGAATATAGAAAGTACACCTGGAATATAGAAAGTACACCAGGAATATAGAAAGTAAACCTGGACTATGGAAAGTACACCTGGACTATAGAAAGTACACCTGGATTATAGAAAGTACACCTGGACTATAGAAAGTACACCTGGACTATAGAAAGTACACCTGGACTATAGAAAGTACACCTGGACTATAGAAAGTACACCTGGACTATAGAAAGTACACCTGGACTATAGAAAGTACACCTGGACTATAGAAAGTACACCTGGACTATAGAAAGTACACCTGGACTATAGAAAGTACACCTGGACTATAGAAAGTACACCTGGACTATAGAAAGTACACCTGGACTATAGAAAGTACACCTGGACTATAGAAAGTACACCTGGACTATAGAAAGTACACCTGGACTATAGAAAGTACACCTGGACTATAGAAAGTACACCTGGACTATAGAAAGTACACCTGGACTATAGAAAGTACACCTGGACTATAGAAAGTACACCTGGACTATAGAAAGTACACCTGGACTATAGAAAGTACACCTGGACTATAGAAAGTACACCTGGACTATAGAAAGTACACCTGGACTATAGAAAGTACACCTGGACTATAGAAAGTACACCTGGACTATAGAAAGTACACCTGGACTATAGAAAGTACACCTGGACTATAGAAAGTACACCTGGACTATAGAAAGTACACCTGGACTATAGAAAGTACACCTGGACTATAGAAAGTACACCTGGACTATAGAAAGTACACCTGGACTATAGAAAGTACACCTGGACTATAGAAAGTACACCTGGACTATAGAAAGTACACCTGGACTATAGAAAGTACACCTGGACTATAGAAAGTACACCTGGACTATAGAAAGTACACCTGGACTATAGAAAGTACACCTGGACTATAGAAAGTACACCTGGACTATAGAAAGTACACCTGGACTATAGAAAGTACACCTGGACTATAGAAAGTACACCTGGACTATAGAAAGTACACCTGGACTATAGAAAGTACACCTGGACTATAGAAAGTACACCTGGACTATAGAAAGTACACCTGGACTATAGAAAGTACACCTGGACTATAGAAAGTACACCTGGACTATAGAAAGTACACCTGGACTATAGAAAGTACACCTGGACTATAGAAAGTACACCTGGACTATAGAAAGTACACCTGGACTATAGAAAGTACACCTGGACTATAGAAAGTACACCTGGACTATAGAAAGTACACCTGGACTATAGAAAGTACACCTGGACTATAGAAAGTACACCTGGACTATAGAAAGTACACCTGGACTATAGAAAGTACACCTGGACTATAGAAAGTACACCTGGACTATAGAAAGTACACCTGGACTATAGAAAGTACACCTGGACTATAGAAAGTACACCTGGACTATAGAAAGTACACCTGGACTATAGAAAGTACACCTGGACTATAGAAAGTACACCTGGACTATAGAAAGTACACCTGGACTATAGAAAGTACACCTGGACTATAGAAAGTACACCTGGACTATAGAAAGTACACCTGGACTATAGAAAGTACACCTGGACTATAGAAAGTACACCTGGACTATAGAAAGTACACCTGGACTATAGAAAGTACACCTGGACTATAGAAAGTACAAACATGGACTATAGAAAGTACACCTGGATCATAGAAAGTACACCTCGACTATAGAAAGTACACCTGGAATATAGAAAGTACACCTGGGGCCTCATGTATCAACCGTGCGCACGCACAAAAACATTGCGCACGTCACTTTCCACGCAAAGTGGCGTATGTATCAAATCTGATATGAACGGGAATATCTGCGCATCCACGTACAAATCCACGGCTGCTCCCCTGCTTGCGTACGCACGTTTCTGTGGTTATATTTCCTTTGGCGACACTTACAGGTTATTCAGAGAAACTGTGTCCATGATATGAAAATAATCATAAATCCCACCAAACACACATGATTAACAATTATTACATCCACATGGACGCAATTAGATGAGTGGATATAAAAGCATGCGCCAAATAGTGGCAACGATATTGACAACAATGAGATGTGATTTCTTTAAATAAGAAGTTAACCAAGCTGTACCAACACGCCTACGTTTAGGTCAGTGTGTAGCGCGGTTGCCTTTAGTTCCAAAGGTCATGAGTTCGAATCTCGCATGGTACAACGTTTCTCTTTTTTTTTTCGTTCCAGATTTAAATACACATGAAAACTATTTACAAAACAAGAAATCGTCTGCTTCCTTTCATTTCATGTATTGTTCTATTTCTTGTTGTTTTATTAAATAGTTGTCCTGTGTTCTTTAAATCTGGAATGAAAAAAAAAAACGTTGTACCAAGGGGGAGTCGATCTCACGACCTTTGGGACGAAGGGCGGGCGCGCTCACCACTAACCTATACAGGCATGTTAGAGCAGATGGGTCAACTTCTTGTTTAAAAGTGGATGGTATGTTTTGCGCTAGGCGTGCCGAATAAAACCTTTTTCCGTGCTTCTCTGCCTCACTCAGAAGTGATTCCTGTTCACAGTCCGTGAAGTTCCTCTTTTTTCCACGTTCCGACATGATTTGCAATGGAGCAGAGACGACATTCCTGTCGTGCATGGCATATTTGAATGACTTTGCATATTCATACGGAGGCGTGTCAAAGGCGGAGTCGGCCACTCTCTCATGTGCGCTGAATTCCACGTTGATTGTGTTGTACATAAGGAATGTGCGTGGATACCGGTGTACGCACAGTTTGATAAATCTGGATTTTTTTGTGCGTGGACACTTTTCTGGATTTGTCCGTACGTGACTTTTCAGTAAGAAATCTACGCAAGTCTTTGTACATGAGGCCCCTGGACCATAGAAAAAACACCTGGACTATAGAAAGTACACCTGGACTATATAAAGTACACTGGGACTATAGAAAGTAAACCTGGACTATAGAAAGTACACCTGGACTATAGAAAGTACACCCGGACCATAGAAAGTACACCTGGACTATATAAAGTACACCTAGACAATAGAAAGTAAAAAGTAGACCTGGACCATAAAAAGTAGACCTGGATTATAAAAAATACACATGGATTATGGAAAGTACACCTGGACTATAGAAAGTACACCTGGACTATAGAAAGTACACCTGGGCTATAGAAAGTACACCTGGACTATAGAAAGTCTACCTGGACTATAGAAAGTCTACCTAGACTATAGAAAGTACACCTGGACTATAGAAAGTACACCTGGACCATACAAAGTACACCTGGACCATACAAAGTACACCTGGACTATAAAAAGTACACCTAGACCATAGAAAGTACATCTGGACCATATAAAGTACACCTGGAATATACAAAGCACACTTGGACTGTAGAAAGTACACATTGACCATAGAAGTACACCTGGACTATAGAAAGTACACCTGTACCATAGAAATTACACCTGTAAAGTACGCCTGGACTATAGAAAGTACACCTGGACCATAGAAAGTACACCTGGACCATACAAAGTACACCTGGACTATAGAAACTACACCTGGACCATAGAAAGTACACCTGGACTATACAAAGTACACCTGGACTATAGAAAGTACACCTGGACTATAGAAAGTACACCTGGAATATAGAAAGTTCACCTGGACTATAGAAAGTACACTTGGACTGTAGAAAGTACACATGATCTATACTATAGACCATGTGTACTTTCTACAGTCCAGGTGTACTTTCTATAGTCCAGCTGTACTTTCTATAGTCCAGGTGTACGTTCTATAGACTCTATAGAAAGTACACCTGGACTATAGAAAGTACACCTGGACCATAGAAAGTACAGCTGGACTATAGAAAGTACACCTGGACCATAGAAAGTACACCTGGACTATTGAAAGTACTCCTGGACCATAAAAAGTGCACCTGGACTATATAAAGTACACCTGGACCATAGAAAGTACACCTGGACTATAGAAAGTACACCTGGACCATAGAAAGTACACCTGGACTATAGAAAG
>JBBPBX010073406.1:0-17831 GCA_038048925.1 Garcialebias charrua | reverse complement strand
GCATCGCTGGGATATATTTAATTTTATTTGCATAAAAACAGAATTATACCCAGACAACCAGCTTCTAGACAAAAAATAAGGCACTTTTTCAACACGTTTTCATTAGTGGTTAGTCGTGCTTTATTTTGGTGAAAAATCAGGATGGCTCAGTTACTGCATTGGTGTAAGGGAGAGGGAATTAATCCATTACATGCAGTTTTGGTTAAAAATATCCATGAAGACACTGAAGTTAGTGTGATAGAAGACACTTTGCAGACCATCAAAGCTCTTGGACGTGTTAGAGTTAGAGGGAGAATGTATGATCCTGTGTCGCAAAGCCTGACAGTTCTTTGTGAGTGTAGGGAAACAGTAAATGATAAAGCCATTCCTGCAGATGTAACACCAGAAGGTAGTGATTCTCGCTGGAGGATCATTGGGCCATCAGGGGTGCAAGAAGAGAATGCAGCTAAAATGGGGACATGTTCTCTACAATCACCAGAGCTAGAAATGAGCCAAAATTCACTTTTCCAAGCATCTAGTCCAGAGGCTATAATCAGAGCAGTCGGTGATGTCTTGCAGCTCAATTCAAGACACACTAGTGACCATGGCAGCTACAGACGACTTCGAACTTTTTCCGGTGTGCTTCCCACACCTCAAGGGGAAGAACACTTGGAGAACTGGCTGGAGCAAGCTAGATTGATGATTGAGGAGTCTGACAAGCCGGACAGAGAAAAAAAGATGAGGATAATGGAGAGTGTAAAAGGTCCTGCCATGGAAATCCTTCAAGCTGTGAGATTTAACAACCCTGATGCAACGCCCACAGAATATTTAAATGTCCTTGAAAACACCTTTGGCACAACCGAGACTGGCGAAGAGCTCTACTTTGCTTTCAGGATGATGGGCCAACATCCAGCTGAGAAGCTCTCAGAGTTTCTCAGGAGAATGGAAAGAGTTCTAAATAAAGCGGTACAAAGGGGGGGTCTGCCTCCTTCCTCCAAAGACAAGGCACGTATTGAGCAACTCATCAAAGGTGCTACTCGGTCTGACATGATGATACTAAGTCTCAGGCTACGAGAGAGGAGAAGTACTCCACCCACATTTCTGGAGCTCCTGAATGAGATCCGCATTGAGGAGGAACATGAAGCATCACGCCGTCGATTAAATCCCCCTAAATCTGTGCATGTCAAACGTACTGCAGCAGCAGCTATAGACTCAACCGATTTGGTCATGGAGGTAGAACGGCTGAGGTCACAGGTTTGTGAACTCAAAGCCTTGTCCCTGTCACCGCATTCGCTTCCTCCTGAACCACAACCTGCAGTTAAAGCGGAAACAATCAGCCCGGAAGGAGGTGGGAGTCTTCAGGCCCTCAAGGACGAGGTTGTAAAACTGAGAAAACAAGTTTCAGTAATGTCAGTTCAATCGACTGCAAGACCAAAAGACCATCCAACCCCCTCAGTTACCTCTCCAAGGCATGAGACGTTGAAAGCAGCTAAGCACAGAGAACCCAGTGATATCTTTTGCTACAGTTGTGGCGAAGATGGGCACATTTCCACTAAATGTATGTCACCAGAAAACTATCCAAAAGTCATACAAAAGTTGATTCAGGCCCAAAGGAGGGGTAAGGCAGGTCCAAGAAGTACCAGTCCTCGTTTTGAATGGAAAAACGCTAATGTGAAGAAGAGCGCTGTGAGTCTGCAGACCAGTAACCTGCCCAAAGGACTAGTAGGACCACCCGCTACTGCTCATGTTAAAGTAAATGGAACACCATGCACTGCTCTCATGGACAGTGGCTCTCAGGTCACAATCATTTTTGACAGCTGGTATGTCGAACACTTACCCCATGTTCCTCTACATCCAGTGTCAGGCTTAGCCATTTGGGGTTTAAGTGAGTCTGAGAGCAGTTACCCGTATAAAGGCTACATTCAAGTGGACTTGGCATTTTCAGAAAAGACATCACAAAAAGGGAAATCAGTTCCCATTCTTGCTTTAGTATGCCCAGACCCCCGATGTTCAGACACCATTCCAGTTCTAATTGGAACCAATGTTAGCAAAGTGTGGTCGCTCCCTTTAAACTGTAAAGCAGCCATTTCAGACACCATTTATGCTGCACGAGTTGGTGTAACAGAGCGAGAACTCGCCCATCCTGTAGATCTGAACTTTAAAGAGACAAAGCATAGTAACGTTGCAGTGGCTGATGTTAAATGGGTAGGTCCAGGGCCGCTAATGATCCCTGCTGGTGGTGAGCATATAGCCATCTGTAAAGTAAGTGAAACGAAGAGAGTGGGCAATTGCATTCTCATCTCTGAGCGTGCAGCTTCACATGCACTCCCACCAAGTCTGTTTGTGCAGCCCACAGTTCTATTCTCCAAGACGTTGGATACAGACAAGTTTTTGGTGCTCATGCGCAACGAGTCTCTGAAAGAAACTGGCATACCCATCGGCACAGTAGTAGCTCATCTTTATGTGGCTGACACAGTGACTGAGATCTCAAACACCAAGACACAAAGTCATAAAAAACTTGATCCTTCACAATTTAATTTTGAAGACCCTTCTATCCCAACGGAGTGGAAAGACAGACTGAGGAAAAAACTCTCTGAACGATCCCATGTTTTCTCAACTGAGGAGTGGGACGTGGGATTAGCATCTGGGGTGGAACACCATATAAGGCTAACGGATGACACCCCGTTCAGAGAGCGGTCACGGCGTATAGCACCTGCTGATGTAGAGGACCTTCGTCGCCATCTCCAGGGACTTGTAGCAGCTGGGATAATCAAAGAATCCAGAAGTCCTTATGCCTCACCTATTGTGCTAGCACGAAAGAAAAATGGACACATCCGCATGTGTGTTGATTATCGTACACTGAACCGCAGAACCATTCCCGATCAGTACACAGTGCCACGTATCGATGATGCTCTGGATTGTTTGTCTGGAAGTAGATGGTTCTCAGTGTTGGATTTAAGGAGTGGATATTACCAGATTCCGATGGCTGAAGAGGATAAAGAAAAAACCGCTTTCATCTGTCCTCTGGGATTTTTCCAGTTCGAAAGGATGCCTCAGGGAATAACTGGTGCTCCCTCAACATTCCAGCGGCTCATGGAAAAGGCCGTTGGGGACATGCACATGCTGGAGGTTATTGTATATCTTGATGACCTGATTGTTTTTGGGAAAACTTTGGTGGAGCATGAGCAAAGACTCCTCAAAGTCATTGACCGTTTAGGCGAAATTGGATTGAAACTGTCACTTGATAAATGCCAGTTTTGCAGACCCCAAGTGACATACGTTGGACACGTAGTGTCAGAACGAGGCATTGCTACAGATCCCAGCAAGGTGGAGGCAGTTGCCCACTGGAAAGAACCCACTGACCTTCCATCACTCCAGTCCTTTCTAGGATTTTGTGGATATTATCGCCGTTTCATCAAAAACTATTCAATTATTGTTAGACCACTAACTGAACTGTGTAAAGGATATCCGCCAACTCAAAAGAAGTGGAAATCCGCAAAGTCTCCCGGGAAAACCTACTATAAAGTCAGTGAACATTTTGGAGAAAGATGGGATGGGAGCTGTACAGAGGCTTTCCAACAGATCCTAAAATGCCTCACCCAAGCGCCGGTGTTAGCGTTCGCTGATCCATCAAAGCCCTATGTACTGCACATAGATGCTAGTTTTCATGGTTTGGGGGCGGTGCTAAACCAAGAGCATCCTGAAGGACTGAGGCCGGTCGCTTTTGCCAGCAGAAAGCTCAGTTCTTCTGAAAAAAACTATCCAGTGCATCAGCTAGAGTTTCTGGGACTCAAGTGGGCTGTGGTAGATAAATTCCACGATTACCTGTATGGTGCAGAGTTTGTTGTAAGGACAGATAACAACCCCCTTACATATATACTCACCACTGCCAAACTGAATGCCACAGGTCATCGCTGGCTCGCAGCTCTTTCCACCTACAACTTTACTCTGCAGTATCGACCAGGTTCTAACAACACTGATGCAGACGCGTTATCGCGAAACCCTGTTCCTGATGACAGAGATGAGTTCAAGAGTTTAACACCTGACAATGTTAGAGCCCTCTGCAAGCAGGTATCCAGAGACCAGTCTACTGAATCAGTTAGCTGTGCAGAATCTCTATGTGTCCCTCCCACTGCCATGCCAGAATGCTATGTGTTTCCAACCCGACTGGATCTTGGTTGTTTAACCCAGATCAGCCGAGCAGATCTGATTATGGCGCAAGACCACGACCCAATGATTTCACTGGTCAAAAAATCTTTAAATGAAGGGCCAACATTCTCATCTGAAAAGTGTACTGACCATGGAGCCATTTGTCTGCACAGAGAGGCGAGTAAGCTTGTGTTGGTGGATGGATTGCTCCACAGAAAGATTAATAAACCACCTAGTACAGAAGTGCTGCAGCTGGTTCTACCCCGAAAACATGTTCCCATGGTACTCAAGTCCCTACACGATGAGTCGGGTCATCTTGGAGTGGAAAAGACGTTGGAGCTGATACGTAACAGATTCTACTGGCCTAAGATGGGGTCAGAGGTGGAGCAGTATGTGAAAACATGTGGTAGATGCATTACCCGTAAAGCTCTGCCACAGCGAGCAGCTCCTTTACATCAGATCACCAGCCGGGGACCGCTAGATCTGGTCTGCATTGACTTTCTTTCACTCGAGCCTGATTTGAGAGGATATGCTAATATCCTTGTGGTGACTGATCACTTTACAAGGTATGCTCAGGCATTTCCGGCTAAAGACCAACAAGCATCCACAGTGGCGAAGATTCTGTGTGAACATTTCTTTGTTCACTATGGACTTCCTGCACGGATACATTCCGATCAGGGACGTGATTTTGAAAGCAAACTGATCCAAGATTTACTGAGGATGTTGGGGATCCGAAAGTCCAGAACATCTCCCTACCATCCTCAGGGAGATCCTCAACCTGAGAGATTTAATCGAACGTTGTTGTCCATGCTCGGGACTCTGGGTCCCATTCAGAAACAGAGATGGAGTCAGAAAATCAGCCAGTTGGTGCATGCCTATAACTGCAGCCAGAACGAGGCAACCGGATATTCCCCCTATCTACTAATGTTCGGAAGGGAGGCTCGTCTTCCTGTGGACATCTGTTTCGGAGTATCAGACGAAAACGGGAAAGGCCCAACCTACCACCAATATGTTTCAAAACTGAGGAAGGATTTGGAACAAGCTTACCACCTCGCTACAAAAGCTGCAGACAAAAATCATCAACGAAACAAGAAGGCACATGACAAACATGTGAAAGAGCAGATCTTAGAAGAAGGAGATCGTGTGCTTCTGAGAAACTTTGGTGTCACCGGTAAACATAAGTTGAAAGAGAAATGGAGGACAGTGCCATACATTGTCTTGGAAAGAATGCCTAACTTGCCAGTCTACAAGGTGAAACCAGAAAGAGGACTTGGGGTTGAGAAAACAGTGCATCGCAACCACCTGTTACCCATTGGTCATCTTGTCCGAATTCCAGCTGATGACGAGCCAGAGCAAGTGCGGAAACCTGTCACTAGGAGGCAACAGAGACAGTCTGAGTCTGCCAAGGCTGTTGCTCAAGAAGATGTCACACTCTCTTCTGATTCTGAATATGAAGAGGTGAACACGACAGTCCCACTAGAAGTCAACCTGAGAGAACTTTTGAGGCCATCAGAGAGGAAAGCTAAAGAACCCTCTTCAGTCACAAGTGAAGTTCAGATTACCTCGCCCCACAAGACTATTGATGATGCTGAACTAAGTCCCAACTCACCTAACCTTCAAGACTCACTGCTCTGCTCTGAACTAGATTTAGGAGGGGAAGAGATGGAAAGTGATGAGGTAGTAGGTGAGAGAGAACAGATTATTATAGAACGTCCTAGGCGAGTGAAGAAACCAGTCATAAGATTAAGTTATGATGAACTAGGACAACCATCATATCAGCCAGTAAGTGCTGTTAGTTGTGGGGTGTTTCTTGGAAGTGGAACCTTCAAGGTACCAAGACATCCTTCTTGTTCTACTGTATGGTGTCACTCTATGGCGCTATGTCCTAACTGTGTTAGTTTTAGCCTACCACAGTTCCCTACTTTTGTTTGGGTTATGTAATTGATGTTTGATAGGGGCATCAAACAGTTTAGAAGGGGGAGGGTGTAGCCCCTGGTTTCTTTTTAAAAACATAAAAAGAAAAGAAAAACCCAGGCATTTAAGGCCTTTTAACATTTGCAAAATTTTTACAAGGTTGGTTGGATGTATACAGAAAATATAAGTGAGAAGCTTGTATTATTGTTCTTGTATATTTTTAAAACTGAGTGATTATACATGCGGGGAGCGGTTACTGTTGTAACGAGAGAAATATATGAAAGCTGAAGCTTTTCTCGAGGAGACTTGTTTACTTAAACAAGTGTATTATTGTTTAATCATTTACCTCATTATTTTAAAGACTGTATTGAACGTCCTATCTACGAAAGTCGTGTGGTTAACGAGAGACAAGTGAACGCAACATGGAGAAAAACGGGACAGGGGGTTGATGGGAAGAAGAAGAAAGGAGAGGCGGGAAAAAGGAGAAAGAAAAAGAACGGATGGAGATGGTTGCTAAGGCGACAGATCTTGAGGTGGGAGAAAAAGTGGACTGTTTTAGTCACAAGTAAACCTATACAGTGTATAGGAAACCTGCAGACGTGTCTGAGGGAAGAAAGGCAGAGGAGAACTGCTTCTGATCCGAGGACTGCTGTTGCTGATCCAAAGTGGCCAGAGAAAAGCGTCAACATGGCGACGCTGCTCCAGTGAGACTAAAAAGTAGTCCTGCAAATCAGGTGGCTGAGTTCTAAAAGAAATTGGACTCACAAAGCAACTTTGACGACGGAGAGGACCTACTGAGGAGCGCAGGTCGGTCGGTGTTGGTTGTTTAAACGGGGGAGAAGAGGATTTCCACGACGACAGCGCACCCTAGCTTCATCAGGCCTGCAACGCAAGCATATTACCGGTACCGGGTTGTGTTGGTGTGTGTGTGAGTGCGAGTGGGGCCCGTGTGTGATGTGTTTAGAACTGTACAGTTACGTTAAATTTATGGAGTTCTGTTAGTGACAAAAATTGAATTCTGGTTATATTACAACAATGGTTAAGAGAAAGGAGCTTTAATAAAAAACAAAAACACAAAGTTAAAGTGAGAAAAAGTGCTTTACAGTATTGGTTTTATTTTATTTTGGGAACATGTCAAATGAGAATTAAAGACCATACTTTATTGTTGTTTTACATCATTTTGGGGTATTGTGCAGCTTCATGTGGTGGAAGAGTTATTTTTCTAAGTTCTTATTAAAAGAAACTGTTCAGTTAGTTGGTTGTCTGGAGTGATTTATGGTACATTAAAGGTGTGTATGGTAAATTAGGTGAGTAAGGATTTACTCAACATAGGTAAACCTGCGTGGTATCTACCAGAACTTAACGAACCCAAATAGCCACCCCACCAGTGAGTTTAAGTTCTTGCCCCAGTTACTGGCGTACAGAGCAGTGGGGTGCTACACAACTATATTGTAAATAAAACTATTAACATGGGCTTTTCCTTTTATTTCCTAACCTTCTTGTGTAGGTTTTAGTCTAATGAAAATATATTATTTTTAAAAACGCTTTTGTAATTTATTGTAGAGATAATTTATGAAGTGCAATGCTGCCATCCGCTGGTACAAATTAAACTAAATAGATGCAGATGTGAACTGTACATTGAAAAAGTGGATTATCTTTACACCAAATTTTGATTTTTATGCAAGTCAGAAGCTCAACACTCAACTTTACCCATTTTATACAATAAACATGAATTTGTATGTGAAGTACACAACAAGTGTCAAATGTTTTACACCAATCGAAGGGCATCTCGTACTTCAAGATAATTTGTTCAGCATTAGTCTGTAAATGTATGGAGTAGTCGTTTTAGGCAGTGGTGGACAAAGTACTCAACTCTAGCACTTGAGTAAAAGTAGATACTCGTGGTCAAATCTTGCTCAACTACACACAAGTTAAAGTACCGGTACTCAAGTACTTTTGAAAAGAAGTATGTGTTCAAAAGTAAAAAAAATATATTTTTTTTTATTATCAGTACATTTGAGTGATTTTATAGAATCTTGTAACTCTGAAACCTGATGATAGTGACCGGTAGAATCATTCTGCTACAAAAAATCTACACCACCTGTAAAAACTTCAGCATAGAAATGTAATAAAAAATAATGACAGTTATTTTCTTTGCTTTTTTATTTAAAATATCCCCGTGACAGCTGAACGTACTGTCATACTTAACCGAAGCTTACAAACCAATGTTCAGAACAGCCGAATTTAGCATAATACTCTACCTGAATCAACAACTTTATCAGCAAGACAAACTCAAAAGAATTAAAAAAATAATAATAAAGGACTACAATATTTTATTTCTAGGCCTGTCGTGATCAATTTTGCTGGGTGATTAATTGTCTCAGAAATTATTGTGATAAACAATAATATTGTTTGAAATTTGTCAATAATTAGTAATTATAGTCAAATTTAAAGGTGCAGTCTGCAGTTTCTGTAGTGCAGTCTGTAAGTTTTCTAAAAATGTATTTTTAACATATTTCTTCACTTTGTCACTATCTCCTGACAGACTGATGTTACACAAAGTAATCTCTGAAAAAAACTATATTCCCCTTGCTTCTCCAGGTGTTACTAAAAGCATTTCTAATAACCCACAGTGACCCGCCGTTAACCAGCCAATAAAAACAGAGTTTTTAACCAGCCAATAAAAACAGAGCTTCTCACTTCTCACGCTCCTAACCCACGCCCCCGCCTGTCCCAGCCCCAGCGGCCACGCAGGTTCTCGTTCAAAGGATTGCAAAGCGATGCAAAACTGTTTTGTATGTGACACAAATGTATTAAATTCCCCTTCTTCATCCCTGATCTGGACTTTTCTTTTGTTTGTTTTTTTGCCAAAAGTCAAGTGATCGCTTCCTCCTCTGCTGACTCCATGACTGAAACAATGAGGAAATGAATGAATTTGTCACGAGCGAATTAAACTCTGGTTCAACGTGGCTGCGCGAGGCTCAGCAGATTTCATAATGTTCTGGTGTGCTAGACCAGCGCTCCATGTTTTTATTTTATTTTTTAGAACGTTTTATTAACATATAAACACAGAACTTCACAGCGGCTGCGACAGGACATGCAGAGGAGGCGGAGCTAAGGAGGCTGAGCTGAATTTCAGCAAGAGCAAGGGGGAGCAGAGCCATAAATGGCTCTGAGGGGGAGGGATCAGAATGCTTTCCTTGTTGAAAATTTTTCTAAGTGCTGCGTTCTACAGAAACTGCAGAGTGCAGCTTTAAGAGGTAATGTTTGTTGTTCTGCATGTAGTACCATTTTTTGACCACCGGATGGCAGTATAAGACAGTTAGTTGGATAGTTCCTTAAGAAAAATGGGAGGGAGGCCCCTTGACATGACATGGGCTGTCTCTCTTCGGTTCTCAAAATGTCAGACGCTCGGTGTGATTTGAGCTCTTTAACGTTTTTCACAAAGCTTTTAATTAAAAAAATCTGTAAACAAGTTCTCAGCTTCTTTTTGCAGAAAAATACTTTTTACACGAAGGCACGGGTTTCAACTGTGAATTTTGGAGCTTCGACAAGACAGAGTTTTTTTCTCTAGGTCAGCCTGCTAGCTTAGCTGCTTTTGACAATCTAAAAATGTGATTTTGAAGCTTTTAAAGAGAAAACAGAAAGAGAGGGGTCAGTGACAAACACCGGAGTTGAGCCTTGTCATCCAGTGTCTTCAGTAGAAAGAGAAAGACGAAGAAATGATAAAGCTGATAAATGAAAATGAGGTTGATAATTTTAATTTATCATGTGATTAATTGATTTGTTTATTGCGACAGGCCTATTTATTTCTCCCTAAAGGCTGGGACAAAGCTCCGCGCTCGCCGCTGTGTGAGCGCCGCTTGCACAAGCCTTTGAACGCGAACGCGCCAAGCTCTTTTGACCGCGCACGCTTGCACGAGCGTTCAAAGGCTTGTGCAAGCGGCGCTCGCACGGCGCTCACACAGCGGGGCGCCGCGCTCGCGCCGAGCTCGCTCGAGCGCGGAGCTTTGCCCCAGCCTTGAGACAACATCCAGTCAGTTGTTAGAAGATGAATGTAGTTCATGTCTTTAAATATCAGCCTGGCCAAACTATTCAAATTTGAAGAAGTCTTTATTCAGCCTCAGCAGAAGCTGGTTCTCAAAGCTCTGTGAAACCATTCTTCCGCTTCTTGGGCTGAAGATCAATCCAGCTACACTGAAAAGCCTTCCACAGGCAGCGGAGGCTGGTAGGGCAGTGTTTAACTTGACTGACAGGCTGGACACAGCTGGGTAACATGTTAAAATGGTCAGATCTTCGACTGTACATGCCAGGTACGCTTCAAGTTGTTTGCGTGTTTCCTGTATGTGAGTCAAGTCGGAGAAAAAGTCCTCTTCATCAGATGTGCTTGAGGAGTCAGGCTTGTCATGTTCAGGAAGATGCACCTTGATGAAACTGAGACCTAAATCAAACAGTTCATCATCAGGCTAAACATCGATACCATTTTACAGAAATATCTGCATTGTCTGCATGTTGGTTTATAAAACTCTTAGCCTTGCTTCAACGCATTTATCAAATTAGCTTTTAAGGAATGAACCAGCTAGATTCCTCAGGTCTTCTGTGTATAAATAAGATTTTTGATTGGCTGATTTAACTTAAATTTAATTAGATGTTTTCTTACCTGATTTAAGGACCTCCTCATCAGCAGTCCAGGATTTTTTTAATTTTGGATGTAGAATGGCTGCAGCAACAAGCTCTGGGTTAGACATCATTTCCCCAAATCGTTTCTTCACTCCATCTTGCAGGGCATCGATCAGTGGTTTGCAGAATTTCACCGACGCTCTGGTATTTTCAAACTTGAAGCTGATGGCGTTGATTGTAGGGAGCAGCCAGTAGGGCAGCCAATGTTGTTACCTGTATATAATTTTAGACTGAGAAACTGAACCAAGACTTCACCTAACAGTTATTCTCATTATCATTTTATTTGCTTATTAATATATTTTATTCAGTCAATACAAATACTGTGTAAAATGTTTTATATTTTTCTCATTTGATTTTTTTTAAACTATTTTCTTTGGTTACAATGGTTGTTCACTGCTTTAAAAAAATAAGAGTTAAGTAAGATTTCGAATCTGTCTTTTTCTCCGAGATGAACGTGCCCCTCTGACAAAACCTCTGGCCCCAGCTTGGCCCCACCTGTACAACTGGTCTAGAACCGCCACTGATCTGAATGTGGAGTGTTTTGTCCTTAGGGTGGACCAGCTCTGTCCAAGAGTCCTGCTGGGTTTGAAATGTACTGGATGTTGTGTACGTTTCAAACCCACCAGGACTCTCAGACAGAGGCCGGTCCACCCTAAGGTCAAATTTACTGTGATGGTTCTTTGTAGCGTGCTGTGAAAATGTCAGCACTTTTTGTCTGAACATGGAGTTCTGCTTTTGCATTTTTCACTGAGTGTTTATTCTGGAAAGTTGTAGTTTAAACGAAGACTACAGTAGTCCTGCACTACTTCGTGGTTTGACTTTGGCAGACTCGACCATTCACGGTTTTTCAACTATTATCAACTTTAATATTACTCACGTGATCGGGACAGTGCGGGATAAAAAGTTAACGAAAAATATATATATGGACAGGTGCTGCCATTTTGTAGTTTGCATACAATAAGCCTGTATCGCCACGGGGTTCATCGCTCACTGTCAAGGTGACCCAGACTTTCCCAAGTTTCTGCATTATCACTGTGTCATTCACCAGCAGGCATTGTGTGCAAAAGTGATCGGCTTTCAGCATGTGATGACTCCTGTTGTAAAAATCATAAATAGCATCCGATCCAAAGCAAAACAGCACAGAATTTTCAAGGTGTTACTGGAGGAGATGTCAGCTGAATATGGTGACTTGCTGCTACACACCGAAATCAGATGGCTCAGCAGGGGGCGAATTTTACTTCGTTTTCTGTCACTTTTGGATGAAATCAAAGAGTTCATGCAATCCAGAGGTGAAGATGTCTCACTGCTAGAGGACACAGAGTGGAGACTTGACCTGGCATTTTTAACGGACCTTACTGGGAAACTGAATCATTTGAACTGCGAGCTACAAGGCAAAGACAAGACTGTTGTTGATATGATAAGTGCTTTAAATTCATTTAAAGCCAAGATGAACATTTTCACATGTCATTTACAGAGAAAAAACGTGGTTCACTTTCCCTCTGTGCAGTCAGTGCTGAAAGACAACCCATCTGCATCTGAGACATTTGAAAAAGTTGCAGAAAAGTACTGTGACGTCATAAACAGACTTGGGCAGGATTTTAATAATAGGTTTTGTGGCCTTGATCAGCTTGAGACATGTGTGTCATTTATTTCCAATCCTTTCATTAATGTAAACACGACATGCTTTGCTGAGCAACTTAGTGCAATGTTCAGCTTGGATGCTGGACAGGTGGAGATTGAAATCATAACACTGCAAAATGACCTCCACCTCAAAGCCCATAAGGATGCACCAAACTTTTGGTCCCTTGTTGACACAGAGAAATACAGTGGTGTATGCACAGCAGCTATGAAGGTTTCCAGCCTGTTTGGTTCAACTTATCTCTGTGAATCAGCATTTTCTGACATGAACTTCATTAAGAACAAATACAGAACACGCCTCACTGATGAACATCTGAAAGAGTCACTCACAGTTGCAGTGTCAAATTACACACCAGATTACAGTGCACTGGTGAAAAGCATGCAATGCCAGTCTTCCCACTAAAAGGGACCAGATGTCAGTGGCAACATGGCAGTGCCGTGGCAAATATAAATTAAAGTACCGGTACTAAAGAATTTTGTTCAATTTAAACATGTGTTCATGACATGTAAGTTATTATTTTCTTAAAAATGCAGCAGATTCAGTAATTCGTTCAAAATGTTACAAGATTTACTTAAAAATATGTACCGGTATTTGTGAAATATATGATTTTTATAAATATTTGATTGTCCTTTAACATTAAAACTTTTTGAAACATAGTACATTACAACATGGTGGTTAAAATGATTTGTTATTGGCTTATGAAAATTTGACATTTTTTCTATAAAATATGATAAGTGATCATCTTCAAGATTCAAGATTCAAGATTCAAGTTCCTTTATTATCCCCGAGGGGCAATTAGATTTGCAGTCAATAGGTGTGCACAGTTTCATACATACATATGCAATCACACACATACACATATAAGCACAAGACAATAAAACATTAAAATAACAGTGTTAAAATTAGTGTGCATTAAGAAACCTGATTGCTACTGGGATAAATGAGTTTTTAAATCTGTTTGTTCTACATCTGGGTTGTAGAAACCTGCGTCCAGATGGAAGCAACCTGAACTCGTCATGGAGTGGGTGATCAGGGTTTGCCAGAATCTGCCTGGCCTTGTTCACTGACCTCACCTTGTGTAGGTCTGCGAGGTTCCTTAGGTCTATGCCAGCAGTTTTGCTGCACATCCTGACAATCCCCGAGAGTTTGCTCTTGTTCTTACAGGTCAAAAGTCCAAACCAACAGATGAAGGAAAATGTTAAAATAGACTCAATAAAACATGAATAAAACATTCTCATAAAAGTTGAATCAACATTAAAACCACAAAGCTTCCGATAAAAATACATCCTCTGGTGGGCCTTTTTGCAAAGTGCATTCACGTGAAGGTCAAAGGTCAATTTATCATCGAAAACAGTTCCCAGGTATTTATAGTGTTGCACTACCTCCACAGCTTCACCGTCAATGACCACGGGAGCTGTCACTGAAGAATTTTTCCTGAAATCGATTATCATCTCCTTTGTTTTAGAAACATTTAGTTTTAAAAAGGAAGACTCACACCATTCTGTGAAGTCCCCAATCACAGGCCCGGGGTCTGGGTCATCACTGCTCAGAAGGGACAGGATGACAGAGTCATCGGCAAACTTTACAATGTGACGCTGAGGGAAATGGCTGCGACAGTCGTTTGTGTACAAAATAAATAAAAGAGGCGAAAGAACACAGCCCTGAGGGGAACCAGTAGAGGACAGAAGGACATCAGAGAGGACCCCATTAACTCTCACCCTCTGAGACCGAGCAGTTAAAAAGTCCACAAGCCAACATATGAGGCTGAAGTCAAGACCGTACAGACTTTGTAATTTCTCTGCTAAAATGTGGGGCTGGATACAGTTAAAAGCAGATGAAAAGTCGATAAAAAGCAGTCTTACAAATGTTTTTGCACCTTCAAGGTGTCCTAAAACCTTATTTAAAAGAGTTCCTGTTGCGTCCTCCACCCCTCTATGTGAACGATAAGCAAATTGAAGTGGGTCCAAATGATCTTCAACTTTTGACAAGAGGGTCTTGTGAACCAGTTTTTCAAATGACTTCATGACTAAAGAAGTCAGGGCAACAGGCCTGAAGTCGTTCAGGGACTGAGCAGTCTTGAGCAGTCATCTGAAAATGTATCAATACTGTGATTAATAAAGTTTTGAATATTGATATCGGTTTCCCAACTTGTCATTGCAGATGATTGTAAGAAATCTGATGCATCTTCATATGATTATCATGATTCATTAATAATGTATAATTAAGAGGCAAACTGAGCAAATTTGTTATTTCCGAAGAGTTTATCAAACTGGTGCCCTTTGCATCACTCCGTACCCACGAAGTAGCTCCCAGGTTAAAAAAGGTTGGTGACCCCTGTTTTAGAGGATACATTTTAGCTGCACCTTTGTTAAGAGTAGCCTAGCGGTGAATTTTACTGATAGGAAATGTTTGTGGTAGAACATTCTGGTACAGAGAATAATATATATATATATATATATATATAAGAATGGATGTGAATAAGATAATTGAGTTTGACAGGTTATGGAAGGATTTTTGTGTTTTCTGTTCTGATTAGATTAATCATAGATTTAGTGTTAATTTTCTGAATGTGGTCTTATGCCCTTATCACAGACATCTCTGAATAAGAGTAGTTGAGCTTTTCTCAGATATCGGATTAGTTAACAGAGTAGTGTAGGGCTTTTCTCCTCACAGGTGTCTATGATGAAGAAGATGAAGAGGCCTGACACCAGTTCTTTGCTAAGGTTAACACATACCAGAAATGGAGCAGAGTATATGCAATGTTTTGAAGTTTGTTAAGAGTTG
Organism: Garcialebias charrua; assembly: GCA_038048925.1. Taxonomy (NCBI): domain Eukaryota; kingdom Metazoa; phylum Chordata; class Actinopteri; order Cyprinodontiformes; family Rivulidae; genus Garcialebias; species Garcialebias charrua. The sequence goes on along the minus strand of JBBPBX010073406.1, from coordinate 2,686 downwards.
ATAAATCAATTTTTGGGAAATTTAAGGTTTTTTGAGAAAGTATTGGATTTATAAGGTCAAATTAAAGTCCAGTTGTTTTTTATTGAACGCCTTTTTAAAGGTATTGAATTTAACTTCATTATTCCTGCATATACCCTGTAGAGGCGTGTTTGTTGATAGGAGGGACAGTCCGCCCGGTTCTTTCTTGTTTTTATTTTTATTTGTTGGTCTTTGCATCTATTTTTGTCTTCTTTGTTTTTGTCTGTTTTATTCTTGTTCATTGTTTTTGTTTGTTTTGTCTTGTTTCTATTTGTTTGTTACATTTGTTTTATTCTTTGTTTTTGTCTGTTTTTTGTTTGTTTGTTCTGATCTTATTCTGTTTGGTTTTTATTGCCATTTAGTATTGATGATTATTTTATATGAGGGTTTATATTCTGGGTGGGTAACTTAGATGTAATATTGCTGTGGGTGGGAATGTTAGAGATTTCCAATGTGTGTCAAGTTTTTAATTGCATTCTCACATAGAACATATAGGATTTTGTTGACATGATGTTTGTCATGTCAAAAGGGGAATTGAAATATATTTCTATCAGTATTACATTACACCCATTATGTTCCATTATTTGTATTCACTTAATTCTGCCTTATAATGTGAAATGTGACACTAGGCAGAACGTTTTTCTCTCGGGCTTTGTTTTCACTAGGGAACAGTTACACGCCTGCACATACAACAGACATAACATTTGATGTTTACATTGAAGCTGATAGTTTGTTGACAGAAAGGAGGGTCACGTGGTAGTGTAGGTGGTTCCAGGGCGGTCCTGAAGCAGTCCAAGGCGGTTCCAGGTTCCAGGAGGCGGTGACGACATCCGGGGTTTTATAACCGTGGCCCTGCCTTTGAAGATGTGTGTGTGGACTGTGCTTGGAGTCAGGTCTGTTGTTGCTGTAAGGTTTATTCTTATAATGTACAATAAACCTGCATAAAATTTGCACATTCGTTTCAGAGCTTCCTTCAACCTTTTGAATTCGCAACAACGTACAATGTACGGTCTTCTAAGACCCCCTTGCTAGTATACAGTCTATGATAATTAGCCAATTCCTTGAGCCTTCTAAGATCTGCCTTCTTGTTGGATTTATTTATGTATCGTGTATATTTTCATGCCCTCCTAAATTGTCAATTTGAAATTATTAAGCTCAGTGGCTCATTTATTCAAAGTAAAATGTGGGCTCTTTCATTTTGGCCTGTTGTTCCAGGTATATAACTATTAGTCCAGGGGTGTCAAACTCATTTTGATCTGGGGGCCGCATACAGCTTAATCTGATCTCAAGGGGGTCAGACCAGAATACTCATTCCAAAAGTCCACTTTTGTCTTTGTATTAGTGCAAAGAATAAAGAAATTATAAAAATATTAACATTAAATTAATTGTCCTTTTACATTTTTACTCAGTTTAACATTTAAGTGCATTACATATTAAAAAACTGATCAGTGATTGCACGTTTTAAAACATTTATTCAACAAACTGTTTTGTTAAATACCCTGATGCATGCTCAATAATCCAGGTAGAGAAATCTAAAAAAGCTAAATCTGGGCTTCTGGACATACAAAAAAACAGTTCTGTTAAAACCCTTTCCTGCATGTTAAAAGTGCATCAAAATTTAGAAATGAATGAATTTTAAATCCATTTTCCACATCTAGGAAGCAACTGTGAACCCATGAATTGAGCTTCGAGCGTAGCTGTTTTATTACTGCAGATTTTTAAGAAAATAGCGTTTATTTTTATTCTTTATTTTTTTTTTAATAATTCAGATTCATCTGCGGGCCGACTAAAACCCCCTGGCGGGTCTTTGTCACCCCTTAGTCGATTTTTAAAGTCCAACTCTCCACTTATTATAAATTGAGATTCAATTTATGTCCCCAATAGATTAAAATTAAAGATGTATTTATTTAAGACCTGTCTGTGAGGGCTACTCCCTCCTTAGCACTTTGAGATTTCCATTAATGAAAAGTGCGTTATAAATTGAATTCATTACTATTATTATTATTATTTATTTTTCTTCAAACCCCAATCTATCCTCTTCTTTTATTCATCTGACTCCAAACAGTTATTAAAATCTGCACCTGCATCCTTTTACTTTTATTAAATGTTTCAGAACGAATAACCCAACTGGATGACTAAATTAAATAAATAAAAATGACTCCGACCTGTTTTTGGTTTTTCTAGAAATTATTATGCTCCTGTCTGCAGTACCTTTTTTCGTCCATCAGGGGTCTCCATTATACTCAGGCTCAGTGTTTGCCAGGTGTACGATAATTTTCGTATTTGTACGATAATTTTGCCCTCTGTACGATCAATAATCCCGACAAAGGCCAAAAATACAATAATTTCGCCATTCTGTGAACGTGTAGTTGTGACCGGTTTCCATCAGCCTGTCGCAACTGTCTGTCGGAGTTTTTTGTGAACCCTGAAGGCGTCTTGGAATTCCAGCTAATCGTGCTTTTCTAAATGTGACAGAAGACTTTCTTTAGAGCTCTTTAGTTGCCCCCAGACAATAATGCGTATTAATGTCTATGGTTCCCCCCAGTACTGACGCCACAAAGCTGTGAGTGCCTGTTAGACGCTACAGTATTCAACAATAGAGTGACAATCGAGCATACTTATTTTGTTTATGATGGGTGTACGATAATCCTACATTTCTCACCTGGCA
>JBBPBX010073405.1:0-13651 GCA_038048925.1 Garcialebias charrua | reverse complement strand
ATATATATATATACAGTATATATATACAGTATATATATATATACAGTATATATATATATACAGTATATATATATATACAGTATATATATATATACTACTACTTCCGCTCTCGGCAGGGACTGGTCGCATCTCCTTTTGCTCCTACATCTCCCTGCATTCCCTCCCCCGCTTCTGCATTTGTCTCGTCTATAACTCTTCAGCGCTCGCTCGAACCAATTTGGAATGGAATTATGTGCGTGGACTGTCTTCTGGGCTATTTCACTTATCGATTCTATCGACAACAAAAATTTCTGCGAAGCGCACCGGCCAGGGAGAGCCAGGGCGCCCTATCGACACGCAGGCGGTGAGCTGCATTATGGACTCTATGAGCAGGCTAATGCAACTGTCCGCTCTTTCTGTCGGGGACGTGGAATCTCTGTGATTTATTGGGACACCGGTGGCTCATGCCACTGAAGGGCTGAGGGGGACCGCGGCGATTGGCGTGCTGACGAGGACCTCCGCTCAGCGAAAATGCTTTGATCCAGGCTATGAAGGACCTTCCCAGCTGTTGTGCGGGCTGAGTCACACGGTGAGAGAAGCGGTGGCTGCCGCGGACCTGCAGTGTGAACTGTGGACTCGTTTACAGCCGCTCGGATTAAAACAGGGCACATACGGAAGGATCTTTTAGCTCGGAACCTGACACGAATTCGGCGATTTGGACCCAGAAAACAGAACCTGGACTTAAAGACCGCAGTAAAAGAACACTGTGGTCTGACTGGAAAATAAAGCAACTAATCTAATCTGGCCTCTGGCCTTGGACTGTTGAAGGCTACAAATCTTCTCCTAGACTGGGAGCTGAAGAACCCGCTGCCCTCCTACCCCTCCCCCGAGAGGTTTCTGTGTGCATTCTTGGTTTGAGCCGAGCTCTGAGACCAGCGAACTGTTTCTTATCTAGAATTGTTACACACAGACTGTTTCCTCCCGCCTGCCGTCATAAATGCATCTTGTCCTGTAACTAAATGTGCTTTATTTGATATGGTTTTTACTGGATCACGCGGTGTCTTGAAGACAAAACGTGATTCATCTTTTTTTAATATCAACGCTGTAAACCCCGTGTCTTATCCTGTTTTCCTATCTTTGACCTTCATCTGGGGACAGATGGGTAGGCCGCGCTAAGAACATATCGATAAAATATGTTTTGTTCAGCTGCAGCTTGTTACACTAATCTCTCTCCTGGATGACTGTAATTACATACTTACGCTGTATCGGTGGAAATTGATGCAATGTCAATAAACCTATCTTGTATCTTGTATCTTGTATCTGTATATATATATATACATATATATATATATATATATATATATACATACATATATACATATACATATATATATACATACATATATACATATACATATATATATATATACATACATATATACTTATATATATATATATATATATATATATTGTACAGTATATATAAACATGAAATTACCTGTGTGAGGCAACAGTGATGGTTCGAGTTAAATACACGAGAACACTCAAAAATAAAATGTTCATATTCTAAAGTTTTACTTTCATTAACATAAACCAACAAGAGATGATAAACACTGTTGAACTCTCAGTACAGTGGCTCTCTGTCAAATTCAGAACTGAATTCAAAATCTTACTTCTAATGTACAAAGCCCTCAACAACCTAGCCCCATCTTATATTACTGATCTTGTTGTTCCATATTTTCCCAACAGAGCACTTCACTCTCAGACTGCAGGTTTACTTGTGGTTCCTAGAGTTTCCAAAAGCAGAATGGGAGGAAGACGTTTCAGTGATCAGGCTCCTCTCTTGTGGAACCAACTTCCAGTTTCTGTCCATGAGGCTGACACATTGTCCAGTTTTAAGTCTGGACTAAAGACTTTCCTTTTTCATAAATACTACACTTAACACTAAACATAAACACTACACCTATAGTTAGGGTTGGCTTGTGATGCTGCCATAGACTTAGACTACTAGAGGACAAACTGACCTCATTTCTTGAAATTAATTGTTCAAATTGAACGGTTTTCTTTTGACATATTTCTATCTTAACATGTGATTCTTGACCTGCCATTGTGTATCTGTTCCTCCTTCCTGTTCCTCTCAAACCCAGCTGGTTGAAGCAGATGGCCGCTTGTCCTGAGTCTGGTTCTGCTGGAGGTTTCTTCATCGTGAGGGAGTTTTTCCTTTCCACTGTCACCTTCATGTTTGCTCAAGATGAGCGTCTGCGATGGGAGTTAAACTCAAAGCAGTCTGCTCCTCAGATAAACATAAATATGTTATTAACTTACTTTTTATGTACCGGTATATGAATGTTTCTAAATAAATTAAATTGAATTGAAAGCTGTTTTCTGTGACACTTTCACCGCCACAGACCGCCTGCGTTATAAAGCAAGGCATTAGGGCGGATAAGTTAATCGTGGCCCTCCACCCACTTCCACGAGGAAATCCTCAACCTGTGAGAAACTGCACGGAACAACAATGTCACGTCTCCGCTCCGCGTTTACAACGGATCGCTTCTATTTGTGGCGCCGAGGCAGCTGGAATATCTCTCTTGGGCGCTGGTGAACGATTTGTCCCAAAGGTCGTGTGGTCAAACATCCAACCAACGTTTGAACGAGCCATTTGACGGAGGCTTCACGCGGACTCTTTGTTACCTGTTTGTCCGTAGGCAAATAGGCAGGCGTTGTATCCCTGGAATGCATTTTCGAGGATTCCCTCTCCAAGGCACTTGAACACGACCTCTTGACCTGATGGAGTCAGTCACCATGGAAACGATAGCAAACGAAAAAAAACAACAAGAGAGTTATATTGAAGCATGTATATTTATATTGTTATTTATGCTAAACTGTTTCAGAGAAGAGCGCTCTAAGAGTCATGGAAGGTGGCAGATTCCTCTCTGGTCACGTGGAAAGCATGGAACTATGTGAAGAAATCTTCTGTGCAGCTTGATGCTGAATGGGACAGCTGTTTGATGAGCTATATAAAGCTTCGGCTCGGGCTCTTCACTGAACAGACAAGGCCGTCTGTGGTTATATTTACAATCCTCAAATGAAACTGATATAACGAACAAAACATCTACAATGATGGTGGTAATCTGCTTCTGTGATTAGACAGACGAGCGGTGAGGAGTTGTTTGGACGCTAAATACTTTCAGATACTACAGCAACAATAACTTTGTTGGTCTTTGTACTTCAAATATAACGATCCTGTCAGCCCTGCTGTGTTTAGGATCATGTAAAAAGAAAATGGTTCCTGTCAGGGAGGGACTTTCCCTGCCCGTACGGTGGGAACGTGAAGCCCGTCTCTTGGAATAAGCCGAGGATCAGTTTAAGCCTCGGTGACTCACCGGCATACTTGGGAACTTTGGATTCGTCCATGGACCAGAAACAGTGGTCAAAAGCGAACACCTGCGGAGGAGATGAGACAAAGAGGGTAAACAGCCGAAGGTTCAGCTCCCTGCCACAAAGCCGAGAGTTAGCCGGCCGAGCTTGCCTGAGCAAGAAGATCAAAGCTGAGTGTTTGTTGGTTCACTGCCGATTCAGAGCTCACTCTGTTGTTTTCCTGTTTGTATTTATTTTTGCTGTAAATACTTCTGTGTACTTCATGTTATTTTAGTCAATATAACACAATATTCAGCTCAGTCAGGAGATGAACAAATCATATTCCCACAGAAATATTTTTTAATTACTGTTTCATTGAAATCCGTTTTAGCTACTCTCACCATTTTTACTTTTTGTGCGCATTTTAATCTTTAGCTAACATTCTGCTTAGCTAGCCATTTGCTACTTTTAACTTTTACCAGCCATTCTGCTACATTTAGCTAGCCTTTCGCTACTTTTAGATTTCACCTATCATTCTGCTACAATAAGCTTTTAGTGGCTCTTCTGCTATTTTTAGCTAGTAGATACATTTTTGCTGGATTAAACTTTTAGCTAAGATTTGTTATGTTTTAGCTTTTAATGACCCTTTTGCTTTTAGATTTAATTATTTTGCTACTTTAAACTTTTAGCTATCATTCTGCTACATTTAGCTTTTATTGATTGTTCTGCTATTTTTAGCTTTTAGCTAGTCTTTTGCAACTTTTAGCTTTCAGGTATCCTTTTGCCACTTTTAGATCTTGGCTATTCTTTTACTACTTACATCTTTTAGCTATCATTTTGCAATACAGGTGGTCCCCGACTTACGAGCGAGTTCCGTTCCTACGAATCGCTCGTAACTCGAAAATTCGTAAGTCGGAACACAAAACACGTGTCGTTCGTAAGTGGTCGTAAGTTGGAAAATGTATGCTAGCGCTGCGCCGAACACCCATTTTTCAACACAAACGTACATACTGGTTCATGCTCAGAACTTTGTTTACAAACGGTTAGCTAACACACTTTCATCTAAAAACACATACCAGTGCTGTATTTTCTGTACAACTTTACTGTTCGTTAGTCCGTTCGTAAGTCCGGAACGTTGTAAGTCGATGACGTCGTAAGTCGGGGACCACCTGTATTTTGGTTTTAGCCAGACTTTTATTTCTAGAAGCTAGCATTTTGCAACTTTTAGATTGTAGTTGGTCTTTTAATACCTAATATTTAATATTAGGTATTAATTTTAATATTTTCTGCTTTTAGTTAACATTTTGATACTTTCAGTTTTTAGCAAACCTATTGCTACCTTTAACTAGCGTTTTGCAACATTTAGCTTTTAGATGCTGTTTTGCTACATTCAGCTATTGTTGTTACTGTTGACTTGTGAATAGTTTTTGCTCTTCTTAACGTTTAGCTCATATTCAGCTTGTTTTAGTTTTACTATTTTCAGAAAATTTTAGCAGTCGTTGAGCACTCAGACTGAATTTTACCAGAAAAAGCCATTTCTCTCTTTGAGCTTGATGTTCATGAAGTCTGGACCTCAGCGGTCGTCTCACAGACAGACAGCAGCCGAGTGTTTTTGGTTGAAGTAGCTGGAGTCTAATGAATTCGTAAATTAGAGTCAAAGCTTCCAGTGAAAAATAAATCCCAGCACCCGGTGACACCGATCTCCGAGGAAACTGGTCTGTGGCTGTTTCCCGGAGCTGCAGGCTGGATCTAAGCCTTGAGCTTTGGCAGAAAGGCCCGGCATCCTGCAGACACCTGCAGGAGCAGCTCCACACAGAGACGACTCTTTTAGTGAAGAACCACACCTGCTGACCGACTGCACACCTCCTCCTGATCTAAATGTTCATTCACTGAGCATGGACACAGCTAGCGCTCGCCGTCAGACTCCCGTCAAGCAGGGACAAGAAGCTTTGTTTGTCTGTCTGTTGCAACACTCAGTTATATTTCTGCACACACACTGACACATTTCAACCTGTTTAGACCTCCTCTGAGCAAAAGGAAGAGATAAACAGAGAGCTGCACAGATTGACTGCTGACTGGAATCAGATGAGGTTTAGCTTGACGGGTAAACTAGCATTAAAACATCTGATCATGCTAAGTGGCTAATTAGCTCCAGCACATCATTGGCAGGGCTGCACAATGAAAACGTGCAACTAACACCACGACCCCACATTTTTCTCACTATCCATCTCTTTTTCTCCAGCCACGACAACGCTCACAACATGCTTAAACATTTAGCTTTAGCTACATTCTTCTAAATCAGCTGTGGTCAGCAGTGAACGTCTGTCTGTCTATCTACAGTATATAATATTTGAGACACAATTTACCATGTGTACAGATGAATTAAAATATGTAAAGAATTTTACAATCTGGTTAAATAGAAGTAATTTGTATCCAAATATTATTTGGACACAACTGCAGTTTAGTCCATAAAGTTTTTTTTTTTTTTGTACAAATACTTCTGCTGATGGGCACGGAGTGCTTTGTTTTGTAATTTTCAGGGAAAAAAGTGAGAGGCCAACACAACCAAAAGACTTTAGGGAGAAAATGTAAACTTTTTTGACATTTTTATTGTGAATTTTTTTTAATGAATCAAAAACTAGAGGAAAAAATTGAGACCCATGCTGGCATGTTTAGTCAGAATTGTTACAGGCTGCAGTGTCAAATAAGTGAAAATACAGATTTTTTTTTTTTTGCTACTAAGATTGGCGTAAAAATGAGCCCATAAAGACACCATCTACTGACGCTGCTGTAGTGTGGGGAAATCCCTTCATATAACGTTTAGGTCATTGTGAAGCTTGGGGATTCCCTGTTTTAAATATAGGGCAGGACAGCTCCATGACATCAGTCTAGAGACCAATGACCATTGATTTTTCAAACTGACAGTCTTAAACAAAACTAACCTGTTGCCAGGTCAAGTGAGAAATCGCCAAATTACGACAAACTACATATCACTTTGAACTTTTGAGATGGACAATTAAAAAATAATACCTCGTGATTGAAAAAAATTATTTGTGGTGTCTCGTTTTGCCAGCATGGATCACAACTATTTATATGCAGCTATGAAAACTGCAATCAGTGGATCTCTAAATAATAAGTGACAAATTCTGCAAAAATAGCTCAACAATTTCTTCTTAAACTTGTGGAAGTTTTCAAAGTGCTGTTTTTAAATGGGGGTTTCAGGAATGTTCTGAGCTTCAAAACATTCACATCTTCCTTCTCGTCTTCTGCAGCGGATCGACGTCTGGAAGTTTGTCTTTCTTTCCAAGACGCTGCTGCGTTGCCATTTTCAGACTTCGGTGACTGTGCTCCTTTCTCTGACTCAAATTCCACAAAATAATTGAACTCCCTTTAAAGGGATTGTGACATGATTTTTTTACTATTCATAAAATTGCTCAAAATATATATATTTTATCATTTAAATATGTTTGTTTTTGCAAACAAAATGATAAATCACTTTAATTTTGCTTTAAAAGTGATTTTGAACTTCAAGCCGTGTTTAATCATGGGAAATCCGATTACACTCGAACGCACCATATGTGATGTCACACTGGGCAGAGGGCTGTGGTGTCTTTAATAGCGGACAATTTAAAACTGGACGAATTTATCAATCTATGTGAAGATTTGAGCTATTTGTCTTCATTTTGGGAAGCAGAAAATAGTTTGGGTGATGGAACAAGAAACAACAGGATCTAATTTAGGTCTGATGCTGTATCAGACTTCCTTCATGTCGAGCTGCTCATACCTGCGCACTGTGACAAGCCCAGAGCTCTGCCCGGTGTGACATCACAGATGGTGCGTTCGCGTGTAATGGGATTTCCCATGATTAAACACGGCTTGAAGTTCAAAATCACTTTTAAAGCAAAATTAAAGTGATTTATCATTTTGTTTGCAAAAACAAACATATTTAAATGATAAAATATATATATTTTGAGCAATTTTATGAATAGTAAAAAAATCATGTCACAATCCCTTTAAATCACAATAAGAGCTCATGTCCAGGGAAGCCGTGGCTGCACAGTTGACACAGGAAGCACAAAGATCACTGAATGCTCTTGTGACTTCAGACAAGCGAGTGGACGCCATTCAAAGGAACAAAAGCGCCATCGTTCTCAATTAGGGCCAGTTTGATAATCGGCGCCCTCTGCTCGGTCACTGTCCAGTCCCAGGGTGTGGTTGCACAATAACTCACTCTTGATTGGACAATTACTATTAGTCAGCAGAGCAAATGGTGACGGAGCAGACAAGCACAAAGCCCCTTTTTGTCATTTCAAGGATGACAACTAGTCGCATGCCATTGCACTTAAGAACGCACATGTGCGGCGTAACTCAGCAGACAGCCATGTGCTCGTCTGGCTGAGGGTTACTACAGGGCAGCTCAGGTTCACATGTCCCAGAGACCACGCACGCTCACCGCCCAGACTAACGCCTATCCACCCCCCGGTGTCCAGTCAGAGAGCCGAGTGCACAGAGCACAAAGCCCGTCCCTGGTGTGTGCGGCATCGCTGGGCTAGTCACCAGTGTGTTGTCAAGAGGGGAAGTGGGGGTGCACTCCAACAATGCTGCTTTGAATGCACACGCACGCAAACACACACAAGCCCAATGTCCGTGCTCATCCCTCTCCCATTGTATAGCCTTTGTGGCTGCTCACAAGCTCTCTGAGCGCTGACACATTCACACGGACATCTATCCGGCTCCTGCTAACCGAACCAAACTCAATCACGTCCGGAGAAACGGTGTCACAGCAGCGGGTCGACCTGCGTGGGGCAGCTCTGAGCAAACAGAAGAGCGAGGGCTGTTTGTGGGATACATCACTGTGACAATACATCAGTCTCAAAAGTATTTACACAAGTGTACAATGAGATTTGTGTACATACTACATACAATATAGTGATGTTTTTCGTACTGCTATTTGAATGTCTTAATGTCTTGTCTAGTATGGATGTTTTGTGTGCCTACTGACTGTGAAACAAGTTGCTCCTTGGGGATAATAAAGATTCTTGAACTTGAATTTGAACTACAAGAGCCTGACCAATATTATCAGTAGGAGCCAATGTTTTATGACAATATAAACGTTTGGGGACCTATCGATATTGGTGATAATTGATAATTGATATTGGTGATAGCACTTTGAGATTTTCATTAATGAAAAGCGCGTTATAAATTGAATTCATTATTATTATTTATTATTATAATTGACCCATTATGCGCCAATATAAACACTGGGAACAAATCGTGTTCTTACTGGCAAAAGGTGTAACTGTACAATGTATCCAGCAGAGGGAGGATGGGAAATACTTTGAAGTCCATTCACTTTCACTTTCAGCACAGCTGAAGCAGTGAGCAGTACTGTGTAGTGTATTTTACTGAACAGAGCACGGTAAGTTCATTTTAACTGATCTGATTTTTTTTTTTATCAACAATAATAAATTTATCTTCAATCCTTCAAACCACTTGTCATATACGTGCCTTTCTAGTTAGCAAGCTAACGTTAACATAACTTATCTCAGGCTATTTCCTTGCAAAACTTTATCCAGAACAATAAATCCAATGTAAAGGTAAAATATATATCAGTGTTCATCTAACATGTTCCATTCCATCTGAAGAGTTTCCACTTGATAGAATATACTGAGAGTCAGAAGATGAAGCACAATAAAAGTTTGAGCCAACGTGTCCCTGAAACAACACACCCAGCTGTATCAAAAGAAAAACCCATGCAGAAAACACAGAAGTTTGCTGGATGGGTTGTTAGGTTATGTGTTGTTTAAAGTTAAAACTATTAATACTGTTCACATAGAAAAATCTAATAAGATTTTTCATTACACCTAAAGTCAAGAATGCATATAGTGACACCAATCTGGGGTGCTGGAGAAATTGTGGATCATTGAATGCCGATCATGCACACATATTTTGGAACTGTTCTAAAATTGTTCAATTTTGGAAAAATGTACATGAAACGCTAAATAAGATTTTGGGATATGATATTCCCTTGAGTAGTGGGGTACTATCTGTGCAATTTTCACGGTACCAATATAAGGGGAAAGGACAGATATCTGATTAAGATAATGTTAATAGCCTGTAACAAAGCTATTACGAGGAACTGGGGAAAGACTGACACCCCGAGTCAAGACCAATGGACCGGCATAATAGAAGAAATATACATTATGGAGAAACTGACACATTGATTGAGACTTCAACAGGCACAAATGGACAAAAAATGGACGAAATGGACAATATTTAAGGCGAAAGATAGTGACAATAAATAGAGAACAATCTACCTATACCAGATAAGTTAAAAGTTGATCAGAATAACGGCACCCAAACAAAAGTTCTGTATAAAGTGATGTTCAGTGTGTAATGTTCATGTGTGTAAAAAATTTGAAAAATTCCAATAAACAAAAAATATCAACAAAAAAAACCTATTAATACTGACAAAGTTGAGAGATTCACGTTTATTTGACGGTGATTTCAAATGACTTTGAAGGCTAAATACAAACAAAAGGTGAACATTAATTTATCTGTACAGTTTGTACTGTTTTTCTGAGGCTTCCATATTGTTTATATTGATATCAGAATTATATCGTTATTGACCGAAATTAAGAAATATATTTTGATAAAAGTTTTGGATATATCGTCCTGCCCTAATGTGCAGAATATTCCTATATGTGCAAATTGAAATGTGTGTGCCTGTCGCCTACATTTGAAAAACTGTCTATGCATTTGCGAATGTTTTAGTACGCATTTGTACGGATTGTGGATTTTGTTGTATGTATACAATTCTTGTTGTACGCTTGTGCAACTACTTTTGAGACTCATTTATCTTCGTGCATCACCGCCGAACGTAGTTGTCACCAGAGAACACTAGAACCAGTGGGAATACATGTCTGAGAACAGGTACAGTATTTAGTTGGGAAACAGAAGATGTACACATACCTTAGGTAGTTTCCTGATGAAGCAGACGGCCGACCCACCATGAACAGAAACAGACAAACACAGAGAGAAAGACATGGTTAGAGTTAATTACGAACAGAATCACAAACAAATGACAGACACATTGATCCTAACCCTAAAGTAAAGAATTTAGTACCAGACTTTTCAAGAGTCGTCTTTTCTTAATAAGACTCACTCATTCCTTTATTCACTCATTAATTCACTCCTTCCCAGTGCATGGCATTTCCTGGTGGTAGGTGCTCTGATTGGGTCCATAATTGGGCCAGTGGAGCGCGAGGAAGGGAAGAGATTTAGGATTCAATGTCCCGCTGACTCTACTGAATAAATAGCTCTTATTCCTGTGGACTTCAACACAGAGGCCAGTCTAGGGAAGCTTCACCCAGTGTTACCAACTGCCAGAAAAAGGACAAATGGTCAGCTTCTACACTGAAATATAAGATTGTTCTCCTTACTAAAGATGGAAGGCTACTAACTCTGCAACATTATGCTATTCTGCTCATGGTCAAACTTAAAAATACACCTCCACCCTGGTGGTTTACGTCTGCCACAGTCCAGTCCTTCAACAGTCAGACAATCTCTCCTGCAGACGTCTCTTGGCACAGAAACAGAAGACGGCATCAAATTGGCATGCTAACTAATACAGGGCAGAGTGCTTCAGGAGGACTGAAGCACTCGCACAAATCTGAGCTGAGTCACTAAAAGCAGCTCGACAATACCCCACACACCCACCCCAAAGAGCTGCTTCCTATTCAAACCTGTTGTTTCTAAGAAATGCGCTCTCCATAAAAACAAAATTAGGACCTCTTCTGTAGTACCGGTACTTAGGCTGTTAACTGTACTCCGGATAACTCAAATGAAGGACAGTAGGAACGAGAATGAGTAGAGACAAAAAAACAAACAAAAATAGAGTTCATACATTGTATGACTGAGACTGAGGAACAGCTTCTACCCTGAGGCTGTCAGACTCATGAATAAATAAATAATAAGAATAATCACTGCAAAATATCACAACATGCTGATGCTGGTCTGTTTTCTTGTTGCTGTGTTCATCTGTGACCATCTGCTCATACTGACTCATGTTCGTGCTGCTGTTTATGATGTTTTTCTATTACATTAGTGCTTAGTGTATTTCTAGTTGATGTTCCTCCATAGTCAGATCCTAGATGTTATTAATGTTTTTCCTCTCACTTTTTGATGTAGGATGTAACTGGGACCCTGTGTACATAATCTCGTTTTCATCACATGTACCACATGCGGTGCAAATGACAATAAAGACTCTCTGACTCTGACTGTATCTAATCCAAGATGGTTGTGGTCAAACAACGCTACAAAATGAGCATTTTTAGGGTATTTCACTCCGAATCATCATCCATCCATCCATTTTCTTCTGCTTAGCTTATCCGGGGTCGGGTCACGGGGGTAGCAGCCTACATAGGGAGGACCAGACAACTTTAGATCCTGTAGTTGTAAAAGGTTTTATGAGGAGTTTGTAGAGGTGAGCTGCCATTTTATATGGACTTTTCTCCTGTATTCCATCAGCATAGTGAGGTAAGAGACTTGTGGTTTGGTGAATTTTATTTTTCTTCAGGTAAGAGAAAATACAGTGATTTGTTTTGTTTGTTGTTTTGGTCTGAAGTTGGTAATAACATGATGTTTACTGAATGTGACCCCAAATGGCAGACCAAAGAACACACAAGGACAAGCGAGTACAAAAGTGATCTTTTATTTACAGTGCAGGAACTGGAATGGGCTGTGGAGAGAAGAGAGGAGGCGGTGAATATCCTGAGGTCCAAATGATTCTTTTATAACAATTGTGCTGATAGTAGTATTTGTCCTTACTGTAGAATTTGTTTGCAGGTGGTGTCGGAGAAATGGGTTCACAGAGGGCGAGGTCCAGAGAGACTGTGGGTCCAGTGGGTGAGTACGGTACAGATGAAGTTGAAGAGTGGTGAAGATGTCCAGAATGAAGTCCTTAGTTATGGGTTTGGTGTGAAGGGTTGGCAACCAGACGCAGCCTTGGAGACGAGTGAGCAAGCAGGACTGGACAGGAGCCAAGGTAATCAAATGTTCAAGCGTTGGTTGAACGTCTGGTTGTGGTTTAAGTAAAGCAGGAGGTGAAGGTCTAGGAGGCAGGTGCAGGTGTAGCTAATCAGCTGATTAGCTGCTGAGTGAGGGTGCTGGAGGGGAAGGCAGGACTCCTACAGGTAAGACTCCACAAAGTCAATAATTTCACTATTGTAAATAAAATCACTGTTCTATCATATAATCTTGACTTAGTGACTGCTTGAGTGGTGCAGAAGGTGGAATCGCCCATAATTAATAGTGTCCTGGTAGCTGTTATTGCACTAGGGTGTAACATCACACTAACACTCCATCCATCTGTTCTTGCCTGGCCCTTGGCTCCAATTTTAGAACTCAGTGTGGCCCGCGAGGCTAAAAGTTTGCCCACCCCTGGGGTAGACGACGGAGTAAAGAGTAACTTACCTCACTGTTCTACGGTAGCTCCGCCCCAAGACATGATTTGAAAAATGCAACAAAGTGGGAGTGTCAACAGACAGTTGGGGGTGAACGAGGAGGTGTGGCCAGGACGAGAGACTGTTGTTATTTTTGAATGTTAAATTACATTAGTAATTGTTATGTACCCTGGGGGTGAGACAGTTTTTAAAACATCATTACTGTACAGGTAGTCCCCGACTTACGAGCGAGTTCCGTTCCTCCGAGGCGCTCGTAAAGCGAAAATTCGTAACTTGGAACGGCCGCCACGTGTCTCGTAAGTCCGGAATTTCGCTCGTAAGTTGGAACGGTTTTGCTAGCGCGACTACAAACACTCGTTTTTCATCGAAAAACTGCTTACGAGTGCATAAAAATGATCGGAAACGTGTGTCCACATGTTTAGCTAACGAACTGTGGTGAAAAAACACAGAAAAACTCTGTATTTTTTGCGTTTTTTCCAAAAATTCGCCAGCTCGTAAGTCCGGAACCTCGTAGGTCAGAGCGCTCGTAAGTCGGGGACTACCTGTATTTTGTTTAGGTTGACTGCAGTCTGCTAAAAACACCAGCAGCCTGCTGCAGCACTTTTTTTTTACTCAACCTTAATCAGGCTTGATTAACTCTGCTGAAACACCTGTTGATTCTTTGCCTTTTAAATACCTGAGGCTGAGCTCTACAGAGTGTGGAGGTTTTGAGATTGCCAGCTGAGGTTGGTGGACACAAGCAGGAGCTTGTTGGAACAACTTGAGAGCCCTTTGAAGGTAAACCTACCTAGTTTGATTAAGGTAACTGTAAGTGCTGCCTGTGTGTGTGTGTGTGTGTGTGTGTGTGTGTG